>PVJX010022472.1:0-30505 GCA_004027295.1 Dolichotis patagonum
CCAAAAGTCTGCCACACTCTCAGCTGCTCCCAGAGAGGGGAGGAGTTCCTTGTTCTCCTTGGCACCCCGAGTCAACTGCACAGTGCAGGTCCTGAGGTGCCAGGGTCTCTCCCCTGCAGGCCCCCCAAAGTCCACCATACTCACCTGCTATTTCTTTCTGATGAATTGACCATTCCATTTCCAAAGTTCTGAAATGGCCAACAGACCACAGAAAATTCTCTTTAGGCTACTGTTTGAAACCAGCAGCTACAGTGATCTGCTGGCCTTGCTTCAGGGCCACACAACTGCACTTATTTTAGAATATCAACTCTCAGTCTTGTCCCTTGAGAAAAGTCTAAAATAGGTCTTCCTTCTCCTTTGATTCAAGTGATCCCATTTCCCTGTTTTGTGCACTTAGCACTACTTGAATGATCTAATGGATGTATTTATTTGTTCCCTTTCCCCTTACTCTCTTTGTCCTCACTGGTCTGCTAAGGACAGGGAGGAAATGGAAACTGTCAACTTAATTCACTGCTCTAGCTCCTAAAACTGAGGCAATTGTCTGGTATAGTGTAGTAAGCATTGAATGAATAAGTAAATGAATAGCAAGTGGCTGACTGACTGACTGAACCCTAAGTTACAACCATGAAACGCTGGCACCTCTTGTTTAATTGAAGCATTATGGGACAAAGAGTGTGGATCAATAATTCCGATGGAGTATGCATTTAGACACGTCTCCTGCAGGCAAGTATTTAGGTCTTACCCTGTGAACGGCCCTGAGATATATGTGGAGGTCACTTATTTTGAAGGAAACACCCTCTCAATTATTTTCACCCAATTTTTCAAACTTTCTCAGATGAATAATTTTTCAGGGAAAAGGAGTCTTAATTTTAATTTCTGCAAAAAGAAGTTATTTCAGTCAATTTTTTTCTACGTGTGAGATTTTTGTTTTTAAATCAGTTGTAAGGAGTGTTTTATGTATCCTTTGATAGATTTGAGACTATTTAAGTGATATTTTCTGTAAGAAATCAGCTGCTGTAGTAAAAGCCCGTTATTTTTGTAAATAGGAGCACTCCAAAACACAATACTATCACCAACTCCATTTTTAGGAACATGAAGGGTGGCCCTCAGTTGGATAACTGAAAGTATCAGTAACTTCGAGGAAAGCAGTCAGCCCACTGACAATCTGGTGATCATTTCGAGAAATCTTATTAAAATGTATCACAGATTAGATTGGAGTACGTGATTGCACATGTGCACGTGTGAACGCATGCGTGTGAACGTGTGAACATGCACACACACAGAGTGAAAAACAGAGCTCTTCTTTATAACAGTTATGGTCTAATATCAATTCTGCACCTTGTATTATTTCGTTTTGGTTCTGAAAGGCATATTAGGGCTAACAAATTAAGAGGGGAGAACCCTTTTTCTGGATCTAAGAGTTATGCTGCAAACTGTGCTGTGAATTATGAGCCCACATAATCCACTTGGCACCGTGGCCCCTTTCTTCCAGGAGATGTGAGGGGCAGGCAGTGATGGCAGGCTTTGGTGGTGCTGATTGTGCCTTCTCTGCTTCAGATCTCCCGGCTCGCCTTCTCCTTAAAAGTGAACAACATGTACTTAGTGACAATTAAATGTTCCTGGTAATTAAGTTACTCAAGTAGCACCCAGTTGAGAGAAACAAAGGTAATTCTGAAACTTCACTTGTAAAACGACAGAGTGTCAAGTCAGAGGCTTGAAAGTGTCAAAAATCCTATTTTTGGATGTGGAGATGCTGCTCAGGGGAAGAGCACTTACCTGTCATACATGAAGCCCTGGGTTCGATCTCCAGAAACTGAAAAGAAATCATAATCTTTAATGTTTTGCTGTAATTCATATTGTACAGCTTGGCATAATGTCTGCAATTTAACTTCATTTAGTATAATTTGAAGAGAAGCAAGTATATCGTTTTACTTAATAATTAATGTGTAATTATTTTGTAACTGAGAGACTTATATTGTCTTTCTTTTTTTTGTAAGTGATAAAATAGCACACACAGACTATGTACTCTATATCAAGCATTCTATAAGGGATATTTAAAAAAATATAATACCAAGGGTTCTTGGATCTAAGTATTATAGTAAAATATGATACTTTGTGACTTTGACTGGATGAGTTTCTTTCTGAACTCGGGATTTACAAAGAAAATACAGTATTATTTCAGGGTAACTGAAATGACACTGAAGAAAAAGAACCACAAACAGTATCTAACCATTTACTCCAAAAGATAACAATGAGAGAAAGAACCATAAAGAAAATAGGTACTACTCATGGTCCATTTGCAACCCTTTGGGTATCAGAGCAGGGGTTTTCAAATACTGTAATGTAAGGCTCCTGAGATGCACAATAGTTTCTTCTTTCCAAGATCAAGGGTTTAAAAAAACGCTATGGCAGGGATATAAGCAAACTCTGCTTCAGACTGCTACCCTACGACACCTTCACTGCAGGGTGCTCATACGTGATATACAATGACATCTTTATACTGAGATTTTTGTCTGTTTTTCTAGTGAGGCTTAGATTTATGTCTTTATTTAGTCGACTTTGGTCTACAGTTATGTTCAATGTGCTTTAAACCATTGTTATCTTGTCTTTTACTGGGTGCTCTCTTCTTTGTATCAGGGCCTTATTACTCATTGCAAAAAATGATGAGTCTATTGGTCTACCGAGGTCTGAGATGGAGAGTACGAGCGTACTGCCCCCTGGCCTGGTGAAAGGCTGTCGCCCTCCTAAGGTTTACTCTGCACCCACCGGTCCCCAGTTACTGGCCTCCTGGGAGTGAGCCCTCTGGGTTTTCAGGTCCTGAATTGCTGTTTCTGAGTGCTTTGCTTTGCTGTCTTTGATTTCTTCATAGCCAGCATTTGTCCTACCTGGGGAGCTGGGTAGAATATGTTTTAAGAACTCCTAAATTGGGTCAGAGCTGAAATCAAATAGTTGTCGTTATACTTCTTAGGAAATGGTGTTAAAATCCTTGGTTGAGTAAAGCAGCTCTTGTTTCTGTGCTCACACCATCGCAAGTCCACTAATTGTGTGAGCTACCCAGTGAATATGGGTTTTTTTAAAAAAACATGTACCATATACACTGGCTGCCTACAATTTTTCATTAGTGTTTTTTTTTTTTTACTACATATTTCTGCATTTCCCTTCACACAGATAACTAAAGATTAGAAACTGAAAATGAAAATGAATATCTAAGACATTATCTGAATATAAAGATTAAATTCAAGATTTTACAGTGACATATACTTTACTTTTCTGAAAGTCACATCTTCTAAAATGCGCTTTTAATAAATTTGATCATACCAGTGCATTGGGTTGACAATCAAGAACTCCCCTTCTACCCAAAGCAACAAGCTGGTGCGGAGGACAGGCTGAGTGGATACAACTGAGGTACAAAAAGCAACTGAATGCTTGTATTGTTTGGTTGACTTTGTGGGCCTGGGGCCTCTGTCAGGAAGATGACAGTATGCAGTATAACAAATATCGGGGATTTCCTTCTATCTTATTTTTGAGGTCTAATATTATCCTCACTGTTTTATTTTGTTCTGATTAATTGTTTTGCTTTATTCAGTGTTCTGTTTTGATTGGTTTTATTGTTTTGTTTTGGTTTGATTTTGCTATATCGGACAGAATGGACAACTATTGTGAAGATAACAAGATATACACTATGGTGGTCATTGTGTTTTTCTATTATCCTGCTTTGAAGTTCTATACCAATTCCACTACTTCACTTTGATTGGCTTTATTCTGTTTTGTTTTGTTGTGTTTTATTACCTTTAAAATAAAAAATAAATAAAAAATAAATTTGATCAGATATTTTATTAATCATAATTCATTTAAGCAAATGTTTAACCTGTCTATTTTCTTTGTTCCGAGGTAGGAAGTGGCATGTGTAAAATACATATAAAATGCTTTCTCCACTCAAGGAATTTATAATCTAATTAAATACTAATGTGCAACTCTCTATGTACAATATATATGAAATAAGTAGGTTAAATATATCTATACCAACATATTCAGATACTATGTACAATTGGGAGAGATAATATTGATAGCATTTTGCAAGTTTCTCCAATGTGCTGACTGTTTTTCTAGTGCTTTCATCTCAACTATGAGGCTTTGACTCAGCTAAAAAAGAAATATCCTCAACAAAACAATTTTAAACCTATGGCTTTTTTGGTATCCACTATTATTGCTTTTCTCTCTATGTAATAAAGGGGCAATGTATTCCTTTATCCTCTTCTTACTCTGAGTCACTGAGCCACTTTGTTACTGTCTTTTCTGTCTTCCTGCCAGTTGCATTTCATTTCTTATTTTGGTTTTCCTGACTGCATTCCAAAAGGCTGACCTAAAGTCAAGTTATTCAGTTTCCTGGAAAATACAGTTTTTTTTCTTACTTTTGTCACCTTGTTCTCCAGTTTCAGCTTTAAATTTTAACTCACTAATATTTGTATAGGTCCATTAAGTCTCTACTTAAGGATGGCATAAGATACTTTATATCTCTTTTCTTCAAAATACTTTCTTTACAATTTACAGTTTTAGAATTACAAGGTTTTGACATTAGTGAAACATTTTTCATATACGGATATATACATATACACACATATATACATGCATATATTATACATATATATTTGGAAGTTTGACACAGATCTATAGATATTATATTCACAATATGTACTATCATAAAAAATAAAACTTCATCTTTAGCTGGAAATTGTTATTTTCTTGATGAAGTCAGAGAATCTATCTCATTCTATATTTAATGCTTTTGTAAAGAGTAAACTTTGGAAAAAGAATCTGAAAGTATGCCTGGTTGGAGTGATGGAACAGGAGTGTGGTACATCATGAATCAATATAAATTTGTTTTTCAGGAAAGCAAAATGACCAGCACAGACAATGAAATGTTTCAAGCACTATAAAATATATTGAGTTCCAGGAACTGGACAATTTTGTGTAAAATGCCCTTCAGATTCATTTTCCCCATGATCATAAACAGTGGAAAAAATCTACTAAAATATAGAAAAAATTATATTCTGGGAAGCATATTAAATCAGAGAAATGATAGCATCATAATTGATTCCATAAAAACACTCAGAAAAGTAAACTTGATACAGCTAGTATGAAGTTTACAATGGCATAGCCAGCTATCAGTGGTCAATGAGAAAAACTGAAAACTTGCATCAAAAAGTTTGGAAAATGTCTCCAAGTGAAACTCCTGACACCAAACCCTGCAATTGCTGGCGTACACAGTTAAGATGGGTTTCCTATTGTGCCTCCTTACTTTGATAATCTGCCTGCTGATGAGAGTCCATACACTCTTCAGAGCTGTGCCTCCAGAACCCTCATTCCTCCATCACCAAGCCTCTCTGGAGGCTTGATCTTTTATTGTAATCAGATGCTTTTCATTTTAATATTTTTTTATTTAAAAGTGAAAAAAACTACAGAAAAAACAAACAAAAGAAAGAAACAGCAACAACAACAACCTCAAAATGATAGTGACATAAGATTTCAAGACAAGATGAAAGGAATTTAGCAGTGGTTGCTATATTGCATATTGTTACCTTCAAAAGAGATGCTCAGATTACTAGATATAGGCATGCAAAATTGATCAAACAATCTAACTGTTCCTTTCCTTGGACTAACAGAATTAGTAGCACAGTTATCTTAGCTATCTTGCATATATGTATATATGTATATATGTATAGCTATCTTGTATATATATGTGTGTATATATACACACATATTTATATATTTTTCCTTTTCCTTTGCTTCTTTCCCCCATTTGATATTTTTATTGCTACATTAATATTACTGATTTTATTTCCTGAGAGCTGTTTTATAACTTTGTAGAAAATGGCAAATATATATGAATAAATGTTCATATACATAAGCATGCATATTACCAACTCGAGGAGGGTGAGGAGACTGCAGTTTCCCCAGATGCCCATTATCTCCAGCAGGTCTTATCTTTCCCTGTGATCACCGCAGCAGTCATTAGTCATAGGGCTTCCAGCTGTGACCAGAAATGAGCAGGGTGTTTCCGTGTTCCAGTCTGACCAGGACAAGAACAAGTGTGGATGCCCCCTAAACTCAATTTTTAATTCGTGGTCCCCCACCTGAATTTGTATGTATTTTTGTAGTTCTATTGAGATACAATTCATTTTCTCTTTTCCAATGTATGATTCAATGGTCTTGGTATATTTACTCAGTTGTACAAGCCTTACCGTTATCTAATTTTAGCAAAGTTTCATCACCTCAGAAGGTGCATTTGTATCTAGTAGCAGTCAATTCCCTTTTCCCTCTTTCTCTAGTTATATAGCAAGTGTCAATTTTAGGCACTTTATATAAATGCAACCATTGTCAGGTTGGTTATTTTTTATGTTTCTTCACTTAGCCTGATGTTCTCAAGTTTCATGCATATTGTTTTAGGTATCAGTACTTCACCTCTTTTATGGTAGAATTATATTCTATTATATGGATATACTCTCTATGCTGCCATGATCATTCATGTGCAAAGGTTTGTGTTGACATATATTTTTATTTCTCCTTGATATAGAGATAGTAGTGGAATTGCTGGGTGATATATTTATTTCATATTTAATCATCTGTTGCTTTCCAAAGTAGCAGCCCCAGCTTTCAGTTCTACCAGGATCTTCTAGTTTTTGTGTATCCTTCCCAACTCATGGTATTATCTGATTTTTGATTACAGCTATCTTGGTGGATATGATATTTCATTATGGCTTTAACTTGTATTTTCCTAACAGTTAATAATGTTGAAAAGCTTTTCATGTGCTTGTTTTCTATTACTATGTTTTTGGAGAAATGTCTGTTTAAATGTTTATAGCCTAAGAACAGAATATTAAAAGCTGTTAGAGAAAAGAAACATCACCTATAAAGGGAAGTCCATCAAAATCATGGCAGGCTTCTCATTACAATCCCTCACGTCAAGAAGAGATTGGAGTGAAGTAGTTCAAGTCCTGAAAGAAAATGACTTATAACCCAGATTAACATACCCTGCAAAACTATCTTTTAAAATTAATGGAGAAATAAGATACTTCCATGGCAAAGAACAATTGAAGAAATTCATAACCACCAAATCAACCCTACAAAGGGTTTTGAAACATATTCCAGACAGAGGTAAAAATTCCCATAATTCTAAGAACAGCAACATAAAGAAACCACCAAGTGGGGCCAGCAGTTAAACAGAGAGCAGGGAACCAACAGCCAGAAAATAACATGACAAAGAGAATGACTGATATTTATCAGTCATAGCCATCAATGTAAATGTCTTCAATTCACCAGTCAAAAGAAATGGATTGGCAGAATGGATCAAGAGACAAGACCCAACAATATGTTGTATACAAGAAACACATTTAACTCAAAAAGAAATTCATAGACTGAAAGTCAATGGATGGAAAACAGGAACTCAGAAAAGGAGCAGGGGTAGCTGTTCTATTTCTAGATAGTGTGAACCTACCTCAAATCAAGGACGATCAAAAGAGATAAAAGAAGGTCATCACATACTTGTTAGGGGAAAACTTCAAGAGGAGGAGATAACAGTCATACATATTCTAAGAATAAACATTGGGGTCTCATAGTATTAAAAAGCTTTTGTACATCAAGAGAAATTGCTAACAGTGTGAAAAGACACCCCATAGAGTGAGAAATAATTTTAGGCAATTGTCCCTCAGACAAAGGACTTTTATCTAGAACATAGAAACAACTGAGAAACATCAGACCCTCTAAACTCAAAAACCCAATTTAAAAAATGGGTATCTGAGCTAAATACACACTTCTCAGATGAAGAAATGCAAATGACAAAGAAATATAGGAAAAAACAATTTTCAACATCATTGGTCATTCAACAAATGCAAATTAAGGGCTGAGGATGTAGCTTAGCAGCAAAGTGCCTGCCTGGCAAGTGCAAGGTTGTGAGTTCTATCCTCAGTTCCAAAAGAAAAAAAAAGAAATGCTAATTAGAACTACACTGAGATTCCATATCATTCTAGAATGAATGACTCCATCAAGAAATTAACCAATAACAAATGCTGGAGGTATTGTGAGGAAAAAGGAACCCTTCTCCACTGTTGGTGAGAGCATAGACTGGTATATCTACTGTGGAAATCAGTGTGAAGATTCCTCAAAAAACTAGGATTAGAGGTTCCATTTGACCCAGCTATTCCCTTTCTGGATATTTTCCCAGAAGAATTAAGAACATCACACCACAGTGATATTTGTGCACCCATGTTAATAGCAGCACAATTTGTAATATATAAATCTTGGAAACAACCCAGATACCCATCAACTGATGAATGGATAAAAAAGATGTAGTATTTTTATACAATGGAGTACTACTCAGCCATAAAGAAGGTTAAATTGGAAGCATTTATAGGTAAATGGTTGCAATTTGAGACCATATTCATAAGTTAAATAGATCAAACTTACATGTATAAAGATCATATTGCCTTCCTGGTGTGAGAAACTGAAATAGTAAATGATGTCTGAAGTGTACAATATGTATTGTGAAATGGGAAGGAATTGTTGAAAAGAAAAAAAGATATAAGATGGAGGAAAGGGAAAAAGGGGCAAAAGAGAAAAGGTAAAAATGCAAGCCAGTTATACTATTAGTGGTTTTCTTAGTTAATTGAAAGGAATTTTTGCACTAATATCAATTAGAGAAACTTTAATACACAAATATTGTACTCTGCATAACTACTTTCAAGTTAATAATTTGCAATGTATTAATTTATTCTTGCATTATTTTGTTATGAAATTTTGTTTTATCTTTTTAACATAAAACCAAAAAAGATAAATACATACTACTTCAGCCTTTGTTTATCTGACCATGTCTTTATTTTGATTCACTTTTGAATGCTTTGCTGAATGTAAGAATCTTGGATGCCAATATTTTTTTCTCTTTGACTATGGTTTCCTATACACTATCCAGCCTCATTGTTTCTAATTAGAAATCAGCTGCTAATTCTGTCAGGATAGTCTTGTAAGTAAGTGGTGGTTTGCTTTTTTCTTGCTGCTTCAAGATTATCTCTTTGTCTTCATCTCATAATTTTTACTAGCATGTGTCTCACACTGACTTTGTTTTTATCCTTGGAGTTCACTGAGTTTCTGGATGAGTAGATTAATATTTTTAAATGAATTCAAAAAGTTTTTGGCTATTCCTTGATTTTTTTCTTTCTCTCTTGTCTACTTCTAGTGCTTCCAATCTCTGTGTTGGTGTACTTAATAGCTCACATTTTTTGCATCTCTGTTTATTCCTTTTCATTTTTCTCCTTCATTCCTTTGCATAATTTCTATCAGTCTACCTTCAAGTTTGATAGTTTTTTCTTCTATTCAAATGTAGTGTGGAGCATTTCTCATGAGTTTCTCATGTCAGTTGATATACTTTTCAATTCCAGAATTTCTATTCCCTCGCCCACTTTTTTGTTTAATACTTTCTGTCTCTTTACAGACATTCCTTTATCTGATGTGACCTTGTCATAGATTACTTGACTTATTTAATCATGCTTTCCTTAGTTCTCTGAAGGTATTCATAATGGCTTATTATAAGGCTTTGTCTCTGAAAGTCAATATTTGGTCACTCTCACAGACAGTTTCTCTTGCCTGGTTGTCCCCTCCCCCTGCCCAGTGTACCTAGTATGTTTTCCTGTCTCTCTGCATGTCTCATGTGGCTCAACTTGGCATTTTATGTGACATATTTCAGCAACTTGGACCCGGCCACACCTCTATGGGGCTCCTTTTTCCTATTTTCTTATATATTTTTAAAAAATAATGGACTGCACTATTATAGCAAAGTCGATTTCTCTTATGCAGTTTGAAATTTCTTTTGTTCTTAGGCGGTGCTGGCTTGGGTGCCAAGCGGATGACACTGGTTTTGGTGGTTGATTCTTCTATTATTTTTGACGATACCCTAAGACAAAGATTGCTCCCTAGACTTATCTGAACAAACTTGGTCACCTTTGAAGGGATTGTATCTAAGTTCAGTGGTTGGACTGTTTTTTTGTTTGTTTGTTTGTTTGTTTCAGGAGGGCTCCTCCAGTGCTGTCTCTTTTCCTTGGTTCTCATAGGCAAACTAGCCACCCGGCAGCACTGCCTGTGTATATGCCAATCTATTCCCAACTGCCTTTACAGCTTCTGACGGGCCATTTGGGTTTAACTTCTTCACACTCTGCTTCAAGTGAAGTCAGTCTCTTTGAGGAGAGGTTAGGAGTTACCTGCTTTGCTGCTTACTCTCTCTCCTGGCAAAATTTCTGAGTCACGATTCTGAAATATGGTGCTGACAATTTCTATCTGCTGAAGACAGTTTCTTGTCTCTCTCTCTGATTTCCAAGTCCAAACATTTAGAGAATGTATTCTTTGTCTCAGCTTCTCAGCTGGCTGTTTTTGGTCTAACCAATAAGGGCCAGATGGATGAGGGGATGTGAGAACTCAGCAGCGATTGTAGGAACCGTGAACGGTAAAAAGCTAAAAAGATTTAGGGGGCTATGAGCATTTCTGAGTAGGTATCCACAGTATGCTTGATAGAAAATCTTGGTGAATACTAGGTTAGTAATGTTTCCTTGATCTTGTTTTCAGTGAAATAATACTTACCTTAGCAGTATGAAGTACTATTGACTGTTCTCTTTGTGTGCTAAAGGCTGGAATGAATTGTTCTTTTGGAGTTAAGGCACATAAATATTTGTATTCCTACGTTATGGTTTCTTTTCAGTGGTGCACCTCCCCTATAAAACTGACCACACCCCCAAAAGAAGTTGGACATAGTAAATGTGGCAAATGCCATCTCTCCACACCAAGAATTTAAGTTTGCTCTATCATAATATGGATTTTCTGTACTGGTTATGTGTATGAGAAACTTTCAAAACTTTAGTCCCTTGTTCCTGTTTTCTGTGGCCTTTCTCACTCCATCCTCTATGAAAATGTAATCATTTTGTCTCAGAAAATGTTAAATGATTTCTTTGATTCAGAACTGATTCACATGGGTAATCATTCCCCCATTCCACTGGGGTTAAATGAGTAGCAAGATTATGATGATTCCTAAGAAGGAAGATGAAAAAACAAATTGCTTGTGACTCAGAAGGAAAAAATTGAAAAACAATTGCTTGAGCATACATGTCTTAGGCAAAGGGGAGAAGCCAATTATCCTATGTTAAAGGATTATAGGCAATAATTTTAAAAAGCTTTCTATTTGCATAATCATTTTGCATCGGTGTAGGACTGTTTATCTCTCTTTACTTGCTCATATTGAATTGTACTTCCTACAATGCTGACCCTCATAAAATATCCTCTCTTTCTCAAGTAATACACTGCTATAAGACTTTTCTAGAAGGCAAAAAGGGTTGCTTATGGTATTTTGTAGCTTGATTTTTAATTACATATACTGCTCATGTTTTTGTTGCGTTATGTGTTCTTTGGGAAAATCAAGGTGCTGTTTGGTATACAGGAATATTGAAATTAAAGAGATAAAAATATCTTTAGCATTAGAAAAGTAAACCTATAGAAGGCTCATATTTCAAGCAACTTTAAATTCTTTTCTAAATTACAACTCTGAATTAGATATGTTTGACATATTGTAATAACAGCTGAATAACAATAGCAAAAACCAAAAACTACTAGATAGATATCTTTACTATGCTCATTTTTTGTGGAGTATAATCCAAATCTTTTTAAATGTCAGATTTAAATAAGATAAGCCATGTTTTATATGCTTCTATCATTCCAAATTTTCATGTATTTTAGGAACACTTTGAGTCAACCTATTCCTAAATTTCTTTGGAATTATCCCTTAAGTTAGAATTAATTTTTAGATTAAAGAGAAACTTACAGACTCATATTCTGTGTCTTTCATAGGTACTGAGGAGAAAAAAATAATGGTTAGAGAAGAGGAGCAGAAGATTTTACACTTTTTTCCTCCTTGTTGATAATTCTATCATTCATTCATCCATATGTGTCATGCATCTATTATGTTTCAAGTACTGAAGAAATAACAGGGAAATATAATCATCATTCTTATGAAATTCTGAGTTAATGTGAAGGAAAACTATGCAAAGCAGTGGTGACAATGTAGAGTGACAGATGACAGGAGGTGGGATTGAAATACAAAGCAGTATGTATAATCATTCTAGAGGATGAAAAGACTAGAGTCAGGAGGAGTTCTTGGGGGAAGCATCGCTTGAACTTCATATTGAGGGATAGATTGCCATATCAGTGAAATGAAAAGAAAGAATATTTTAGTCAGGAGGAATCACACGTCCATAGGTATAGAAAAGCTAAATTCAGTGAGGGTGATGTGTGTGACTTTCCTTGGCCAGACCTTTGGCTACCAGGCAAGAGTGACAGGTGATCCTGGAGAGAAACACAGCAGCCAGGGAGTGATGTTTCCAAGGTGATAGAAAACACTTTTTCATGCTCTCTACGTGAAACATCATTATTAACCTTTTCTTGATTTTGTGAAATCTTCCTCAAAGCAATTTTCTACCTCCAAAGTCATCATAAGTCATATTTGGACAGCTTTGACTTTTCCTGATTAAACATCAGTTCCCTATATCACTTTGCAATATGTAGACCAAGTTTTGTAGCTATTTCTTTAAATTAATAAACCAAATAGAGTACTTTTTCATCAATCTTAAATACCAGTCAGTGCTATTGTGAATTGATGAACTGTTATTTGTCGAATTACCTCTATTGTTACAGTCTGACAAATTACTAACGGATACACATCACAAAAATGCCAGGAACCTCAGCTCGTCTCACTGCTTGTGCTGGCGTTTTCTTTTCTCCCATGATTACTGTCATTTTTATTTTTTGGCTTTGTGTTAAATCACCACCTAATTATGTATCATCACAGAAACTCCCAAGAGTTGAACATGTCTCACTCCTAAATTCTGAAAGAAACTTCATTGAGTCAGGCTTATAATGAGAATGCTGCCACGTTTTTTGACTTTTCTGGGTATTTGGTGTTTTTCAGTTCCTTGACTATGGTGAGAATCTGCTGAGATGCAGGGTGTGCTTTGGGTACTCATTGGTCGCTTGGAAAAGGTGAACATCCAGGGGCAAAGCGGGAAACCGGTTGTTTCCTTGCCAGATTCAAATGACTTAGCTGTCTTTCCCGTGTCTAATGTATATTTCTAATAAAAAGTCATTAATAAATGATAGTAAACTGGTGAGTGACTCATAAGTTTTGGTTTAAGTATGATAAAAATGCTTTGCAATTTGGATCAGAAGTCTTGGTATATTTACAAATCAACCAGCCTCTATTTTCTTACCTGTCAAATGAGCCTGATTTCCCTCAAGATGTGGGGATAAAATTGGTCCTCTGTCACTACAGGCAGATATTTAACATGACTTTCATGGTATGCTGACTTTTCTTTATATATAGTTATGAATGGAATTTGAGTTTTAGGAGCTGCTCTATTGCTACTAACTGGAAAATTCCAGGTGGTAAATTTGGGGAGCTATGCAGAAAGACCATCCCATTTAGAATATGGAATCCAAGCTAAGTGGGACGTGCAGGTGAGCCATTCCTTTATGGTCTTCAGTATATTTCAGGGACTCTGTAACTTTCTTTTTCATTTTTATGTATTATTTTGATGCATTTATAAAAATACTGAAGAATTTTAATAGGTTCATTTATAACCGCAATCTCTTTGGGATCATCACCCTTTTCCCATTTGTCAGCATTGGCAAGGAAATTTGGTACATTTTTATTTTTATTTAATGAAGAAGCAGCTGCTTCAACAGATGTTTCATAAATTTAGATGATGCCCTGGGCTTCATTAACAAAAGAACACTTAAATGCTCTTTGCATATACAACGACTGCCATTAGTACTTTGCTTTCTTGACCATTACAATACCTGCAATGAATATATTCCTATTATTTAACTCTCCAAATCAATAATCGGTATTCAACTATAGATTATACAGGTGCATCTGTTTTCCTATTTGTATTTTATCTTGAGAACAATTATTTAAAAGGAAATGTTACAATTTGTTGGTGCTTCCAGAGACTATGACCTCAGAGTTATCCAACTAGAAAAAGCAGAGTCAAGATTCCATCACAGGTCTCACTAGGTTCTAAGCCTATTTGATTAGTGAATGCGTGATGGGATGTATTCCTTCACAACTCTTTGAAGAGATTTGTTATTCAAGGGACTAAAGACAGTTTCTAATAAGTTTTGGCTATTTCTTTTTTCTTTTCTCTTTTGGTACCTGGGATCAAACTCATGACCTTGTGCTTTCCAGGAAGACACTTTGCTGTTGAGCTAAATACCCCGTCCAGTTTTGGCTGTTAGAATAGGAGAAATCAGGCATAGAGAAAAAGAGGATTTTAGATGTCATCTGTGCTCAGGAAAGTGGTACAATAGTTAGAATATGCTAGGGTGTTGGGTCAATTTTCTGTAAAGGAGAAAGAATCTACGGTATGCTGGTAAGGGTGACTGGATAGCACTGGGGGTTCACCCACTTTCTATAGTGACTTTGAGATCATGGATTTGAAATATCCACTACAGCAGGTCTAAGAAAGCATTCCCCCCTCTTCAAAAGGAGCTGACTTTGCTAATGGTTAGTCATTGCATTTCATTTCCAATTTTCTCACTTACTCTAGATCTCTAAAGCAAGGATTATGCTGGGAGGTGGGAATTCAGAATGTAGTTTATAATTTAATTTTAGAAACTTTATCATCTTGTTCCAGTCAGTGTTATACAGATACTTGTTTTATTGAAGCAGCCACGAGTGTTTTATTTTCTGAGAAGGGAAGTTTTGGTTAATACAGCTTGTTATTTTCTTGAAATTAAGACAGAAACAAATCATGATTAGTTTCCCTCAAAGAACTTTTTTTTCTATCAAAGCTAAGTAACTTTTCTGTTGCTGTCTTGGTTATTCCGTAGAACCAGGTAATTTGTTTTTCTCATTTGTCCCTCGCATGTATTTATTATGTCTTGTTAAGTATTTATTCAGTATTCTTCTAAGCATCCATCTAGCTATCCATCCATCGATCCATCCATCCTCCCATTCATCTTTTCACTGATTCAGTCTGTCATCACTTAACGTTTAATTCTCATCATCCTTATACTTTATTGAATTATCTTATAAAGTACCAAAAATTAAAATGTTTTATGTGTTTCATGTGCATGTATTTACTTTATTATAATGATCAAAATGATATAGCTAATTAGTCATACACAGGGCTATTACGTAGATATTGTTTGTATAAATTTATGCGCACTCATGAAAGCAACTTAACAATGTCTTTCAGAATTTAAAATATACCTAATTTATGACTCAATGAATCCAAAAGCAGTAATTTAATTGATCAGTGGAAGCTGTTGAAAATAGCTGTGTTCTTTTAAAACTATTTTCAAACTCAATGTAAATATTTCTTCAATTGTTTCCCATCAATAATTTTATGTATTGATTAAATTTGACAACAAATGCTTTCTCTTGTTTGATATTTGACTCTGTGTTTCCAAAGCAGAATATTTTTCTGCTCTGTTGTGAAGGTTAATTTATATATTCACTTAACAATACTTATCACTTACTGTGTGGCAGAAAATATTTGAAGTATTTACAGAGGAACATCTCAACCCTTATGAAGCTCACACCACAGAGAAAGGATACAGAAAAATCTACAATAAAGATAATATATAGGCAAATTATATAGAAAACAATTGGTGGTTTGGAAAAAAATGTGCAAGACAAAAGTATTTGAGATACTAGTGAAAAGAGGCAGTTTTTAAAAGGATTCTTAGATCATATTGAGAAGCTGATGTTTAGGCAAAGATTTAAAGGGGAGGAGAGAGGTAGGTAACAGATACCTGGAACATAGGAGGTCAGTGGAGCTGCGTTAGCGAATGAGGGAAGAATGGAAGGAGAGACAGTCAGATGGATCATGGAAAGCCAATCATAGGGAGCCTTGTAAAAAATTGTCAAGAACTTGGGCTTCTGAGTCAGCTACAGGATCATGGGAGATTCTGATAGGATGAATAATAGAATATTATTTGTGTTTTAAAGAGGGAAGGCTTGGTGGAAAAGAGATAGGAGAAAACCTAGGTAAGAGCCAAATGTAGTCATGTAGGTCAGAGATACAGTGGCTTGAGTGAGAGTCATAGTAAAGGTGGTGACAAGTAGGTAGGGTTCAGTGTGGAGCTAAGTTGTTTAACAGATTAGATGTGAGATTTAAAAGCGAGGAGTCAGAGATGCTTCTTTATTAATTACAAAGGATAAAACTGGGTGGACCAGATTGGGAAATGATATTAAGTGTCCGTTTTGTGTGTCTTAAATTGAAGACGTCTGATGGATGTCAGCCAGGTAGAAATATAAATTTAGAATTCAGAAGATTTTATTTTAGATATTACTAAACACAAATATACATTCTTATTTTCTCTAATTTTATACTCTATGGGTAGCATATTTTAAACATGTAATCACTCATACTTTCTTTACTAAACAATATAACTTGGTGTTCTTTTTACATCAGTATGAAAAAACACTTCATTCTTTTCTTTAGGATTAGTGTTTCATTGAGTAGATGAAATCATAGTTTATTTGAATTATTGTTTTGATAGACATTTGGATGTTTTCTTAACTTTTGAAATTACACAGTGCTATGATGTTATACATGTCACATGCTCACATATGTGCATAGAATAAATTCTCAGATTTGCCAAGCTCAGAATTTTCTAAATTTTATATGCAATGTCAAATTTCCCTCTCTAGGGATCGTACTATTTTGCATACTTATTAGCAAGATACAGGCACAGAGATTACTTTAAAACCTTTGCAAGAGAATGTATTGTCAAATTTTGGGATCTTTGTCAATATAATAGATGAAAGATGGTATCTCTTATGCTTGAGGTTGAATATAGTTAAATCTATGTAAGGACCACTTGTATTTTTTCTCCTATGAACTTCCTGATTATATCTTTTGCTCAGTTTTCTGTTGCATTTTAAGGATGCATTTTTTCTAGAAATTAGGAGCTTTTTTATATACTGCAGTGTTGAACACTTGCCCTATAAATTGTAGCTCCTTTTTGTCACATACTTTAGCTTGAATTTTTTGCCATGAAGATTTTTTGTATTTAACGTAGTTACAGATTTTTATTTGTGCATTTATTTTAGAGTTTGTAGTTTTAAAATCACAATTAGATCAGTTTCAAGATCATAAAATGGTTAGATATATTTTCTTCTAGTATGTTTTTGCCTCACTGGAGTTTTCCTTGGTATGTGGCATGAAAATAATTTGGACTTTTTCCAGATGGCTACCCAGAGATTTCAACTCCATTAATTGAAAAGTCCAACTTGCTGTCAATGATTTGATTTTACCTTTCTCATTTGCCAAATTCCCACATGTATTTATGACTGTGCTAGACTTTCTATTCTATGGTATTGATCTGTCCACATAATCATGTGCTACTATTTCACTGCTTTAATTATTGTGGCTCTATCAAATGATTTAATTTCTGTTTCATTATTATCTTATTTTCCAGTGTTTTCCTTGCTATTTGCCATAATTTGCATATTTGTGGGACCATTCAGTATATCCATATTTATAACATTACAAGTAAGTTTAGGGAACTTTTAGTTGGTAGTTATTTAAACCCACTTAGTCCTTCATTAGTCTCAAGAGTACTTAATGAGCACCTAGTATGTCTAGCACTTTGCTCTGGATTTAGGAAAATCAGTGAATAGAACAAATTTCTGCTTTTTCTGGAGCTTCATAACCACATATATTAGTCCTAAGACTTTCAGGAAAAAGTTCTATATGATTACTTTTCACAGCATTGGAGACTAAATGAATTAAAGCAGAATATCTTATTTGTGATTTTAATATTGTATGAAGACAAAAAGGTCTTCAAAATCCTCTGCAACAATGTCTACAATAAATCACCTTTGATCCAGAATAATAAAGAATGTAGAGTAGGTAGAAAAGAACATGCTGGAGAAAAACGATATACCCATGCAATATCTTGGTCTTTCGCCTGCCTCAAAAATTAAGTACCTATTTAGGACCATAAATTTACAGTGCAGTGATTGCAGGAATATTTCAGCAGTTGAAAAGACCAAAAAAAAAATGATTGTCTTTATACCATATCAAGCATTTAAAATTTGACTCACGCTGTTAAAAAGAACAAAATTGTGATAATATTTTTCATTGAAATTCAGGATTTATTGTCAAATCTCTGAAGCTAAGACAGGATATTCAGCATGAACCTCAGCTTTGGCTGAGAAGTGCTTTTAGCATTGGACTGTTGTATAACATCATATATATATATATATATATATATATATATATATATATAATATATATATACTTTAGCATCAAGTACTTTTTTAAAAAGGCAAAACACAAAGATGAGCATAATGGAGATGTGGTACTTACATTCAGAGCATGTCAAGCTCATGACAACCTTTTTATCTGTTACGATTGTCGCTGCCCCAGATAATCTATCCAGTATGCAGAATTTCTATAGAAGCAGCTTGCATAAGCTTTGCCTTCCTGAAGAATAGGATCATCCTTATGCCCTTTAGTGACTATCACTCAACTAGAATAAATTGTTTCAAATTTGAATTTACTTGCAAAACCAATTTATTCAATGATAATTTAAGAAAGAAAATGACTCATTTAAACAAGGTACAAAAATTACTTTAAAAAGGGAGTACTTTCTGATGTTGGACAGCACGGAAGGATGACCACATTTTATAATAGTTTATGACATATTTCATGAAAAACTAGAACAGCATTCAAAGGCTGTGAGTGCAAAGAAATGATAAGGAGATTGGACTCTTATTATCCTGATTTATTCATTATAATTCTGTACATGTACTGAGTTATCACACTGTACTTCTAAATATGTGCAATTATGTGTCAATTAAAAAGGAAAAATTAAAATCTATAAAAATTTAAAGAGTATTCAAAGCTGGCATGGAGACTATTTTTCTGTATCTCTTTATACTGTTGCTTTTGTCTGAAATCCCTCCAGGATCTCATCTATCTCATTTTTCAATTCTCAATAATCACTCCTGGAAGTGCATTCTTTCTGCGCTATCTTCCAGGGAGGAGTTAAGAACCTATTACTATCACTGCATCATGGTGCTTGCATTTGTAAGGTGATTCTTGAATTTGTATCCACTGGAATAACCCCAGGGACTTGCTAAACCACAGGTTGATGGGTTCTACCCTAAGATCAATAATTGAGAAGCCCTGGGATGCAGGCCAAGAATTTACATTTCTGACAGGTCCTTGGTGATGCAGTGTTGTCATCTGGGATTACTCTTTGAGGGCCACTGATATGATACAATAATTATTTAACTTTGTTTTCTTTACTTCTATGGAAGTTTATTGGATGTGGATAAAATTCAGCTTTATGTCAATTTCTGGAAACTCGAAAGGTATCTGGAATGCAGTTGAATATTGCTTAACAAATAGCTATGGACTGAATGCACAGAACTTTAATCAATAGTACTATATTGATTATATAAAGTTTCCAAGTTTGTGTATTTATGAGCTACTTTTTTTCTTTCCTTGTTGCCATCAGTGGTTTTCTGGAAAACTAAACATTCACAGGTTATTGACAACAATGTAAAATGTGAAGCACCTATACAGAAAGTTTTAATTTTTAAAATTTTTTGGCTAACATCAGAGTTTCAAACTGCTATTTTATAGAAATCTCAGTGAAGATTTTAGATGATAACAGTCCATTTCACTATTGCCTTAAATCGAATGCATGTATATCAATATTCCTTGGATAGAGCGAATGTGCAATAGTAGTTTAGATGCCAAATTTTAAAACCTATTTCATTAGTTCTATTGGGGCAATGATCTAAAAATGGTTGTTTAGGTAATTCAAATATTCACTTTGCAATTGTTTTCTAAATTGTCACCAACAACCACATCTTCTGTTATGGTTTAGATCTAAAATGGTTCTCAAAAGTCTCAGGTGGGGTATATTGGATCATGGGGGTGCTACGCTCAGCAGAGGAGCAATCCACTAATAAGTTGATGGCTGAATGAAAGTGGGTCCTGATTGGAGGTGTCAGTGGGTTATATGTTTATACCTGGCTTCTCTCCTCTCTCTTTGCCTCCTGGCTATCATGGGTTGAGCAGCTCTCTTATCTCCTTTCCTTTCACTCTGTTATTTCTGCCTTGGAGCCAGCCGACCATGGACTGGACCCACTGGAAACTGTAAGTCAAATAAACCTCTCCTCCTTTAAATGGTGGGTGTTAGAGAGATTCTTAGTAACAAGAAGTAGTTAATACACACTCCAAAAGGAAAAAAAAATCACATTAATCAAGAAACAATCAAAAGCTCTAGAATATATATATTTTTATAAAATTCTAGGTAGAGTGCTCAGTGAGCAGTGAAATAAGTATGTGTCACAACAGACAATTTTATTTCTTTTAAAAGCAACACACTAATGTAGGTCTGAAGAATAATCAGGTCCCCACTGGAGTCTTCTTTCTTTCTTCATCAACCCTGATTTTCCCTTCTCCACCCCAGCCAACCTGCAGAACAACAGTGAGCTTTTCTGGGTTGGGCCTTCCCTCCTTCCCTCCTTCACAAAACAGGGAGGTGACTCCACAGGTCCTCTTGCCAGCTGGAACCTAAGAAGTCGATGATAAGGCTAGACAAAGATTTGGGCTGTTGACTACTGGGTCACAGTAAAGCTTGTGACATAAGATGCCAGAAGCAAATATTTTGAAATATCTAAAAGCAAAGGTTAAACAAGTTGACAAGAACACTCTGCACTGGCTTTGCTACCCATTCCGATTTCTTCTTTTAAGGATTGTCTTACTGCACAAATATTTCTTGACTTGGAGCTGATGAAAGGACAGAGATGAAACAAACCTTTGTCTGTAACCTTAGTGTTTGGCTATTAAAATGATCAAATTGAATGAGATGATTTTTATTGTTATTTTTCTTTTTTTTATTTTAAAGAGAATAAAACAAAAGAGGGCAGAACAAAGCAGATCACAACATAACAACATAAGCAACACAACACTTATTGTTATTTTTCTTTTTTTTTTTTTTCTGTCCTTCTTTCCCTAGGTGCCCCTTCTATTGTTAGCACTACCTATAGTTTAGAAGTCTTTTCAGATGCAAACTTTTCTCAAAGTTATTGTCTGGCTTTTAATTTTCAATGCTTCCCCCTTATCCCAGTTATAGTTTTCTTTTCGATAGACTTGATCTTGTTGGAAGGTGGCATTGTCCAAAGTATTCAGCCTCCTTGCATAAATATTTACCTCTATTTACCTCGTAGAAGGACCTGGTGGATGAAGAACATGCTACACATTTTCTTTCTTTCACAGAATGGATAACTATTTCTCATGAAAGGTCTCCTTTACACATTTCTTTATACATCCCTTTAATAATTCTCTTTTTTTTTTTTCTGTACCAGGGATCGAACTCATGATCAGCGCATCCCAAGAAAATGCTTAATCTGCTGAGCTAAATCTCAGGCCTTCCCTTTAATAATTCTTGTCTCTGTGATTTAAAAAGCAGCATTATCCTGTTTTAAAGATTTGTTCTATGTTAACTTGCATGAATTCTTATTACCCACAGAAAAGGAAAATATTGAAACAGACGGAGAAATGTCAAAAGGGAGGAAATGAACAGCATTTGATCTATTGTATTTCTTCTCTTTCCTTTAGGACAATTGTGTAAAGTTTGAAAATCAATATTAATGCCTTAATTCTATATTAATGATGCCTAGCCTTCATGAAACTTGAAATACTTAAAGAATTAAGTAAAATATCGCTCCAATTATAGAAATGTACATTTTAAAAATAGATATTTAAAAATTTACTGATAGAGGTTTATCTCCTGGAGAAATGTGCTTACCTGCAAATTCTGGTCCTTGAAATTTTCTGTCCTAGTTTTAACAACTTAGCTTTTGTTTGAGGTATATATGAAGATCTTCTGGAATCTGTGTTTCTTAGGCTGAAATCACTGCAGATTTTGATACATTTTTAGCTGACAGAAAAGAACGATACTTGGTGGCTTGCAAATCTCTGCCCTTGTTGACACAGATTTCTTTATAGGATGCCATTGGTCTTACATTTCTTATGCTCAGAACCATCTGCAGTTTTTTTTTTAACAACTTCAGGTGCTTGAGATCAGTACTCAGAGTTTCAATTTCCACTGGCTTAGGTTGTAGGAGGAGGAGGAGGCAAGAGATGAGTATCTTTTTAAAAACCTCTTAGTTGATTCTAATATGCAGTCAGTTGTGAGCCACTGATTTACAATCAAATTGATAGACTAAGTGTAAAGATCCAAGGTCATTTTTAAAACACTGGGCAAACTATGACTTCTTATCATGGTTTTTGTTTGCTTGTATTTCTTTTGGAGTCCTAAAAATTGTTTAAACTCTGATGCAGTAGTTGCCTTTTCTTTCGAAAATCTAGTATATGCTATTCTTTTGAGAATAAATGTAAATGTCTAAATTCCTGAAGATCATCAGGGTGGGAGGATTAGAAGTGGGAGGTGCAGAGAGCCTCCCTTACAATGTGAAACAATGAGGGAGCACATTCACTTTTGTTTGTGAATGTGATAGTGTACACCACTAATCTAGTTATAGCCATCACGTCAACCTTGCTTACAAACTTATTGTGTCTGTCTGTAGAGATGTGACATTAAATAGCCCATATACTGTATTATTTATTTGTTTATAGGTTAATTGTTTGGAATATTGATCTCAGGGCTCATTTTCCCATTCTTTCGCAAATACCCTTTCAAATCAACAAACATAAAATGGGACAGATCTTTCCACGCAGGGGGACTATTAAATGATGCAGATTCTATCTACTTGGTACCTCTTTAAAAAATCACTCTTGCAAGAAAGCATAATTCAGTATAAATATTGCTATCACTTTAAAAATTACAGTACAGTTTTAGGCACTAAGTTTTGGGTGCATTATTCTAACTAAGATATTAAATATTTGACCAGTTGTTCTTTTTTTCTGTTAATCTAGCTATATATGTATAAATATATAGTGTAATAGTATGTATGTAATGTGTGTGTCTCTGATTTAAAATAAAGTTTTACAAATTTCAATTTTACAATGTTGGTTAATGATGAACTGCTGAAAAAGTGACAGCTGTTAAGAGCCTCTGAGGGTGCTTGGAAAATGCACTAAAATGTAAAATCCCAATAGAGGCATGAAAATTGTTATGTAAAACTCTATTAAAGAGATATCTGTCCTGCCATGTTTATTGCAGCATTATTCATAATGGCCAAAAATGAAATTAACCTAAGTGTCCACCATTGAATGAAGAAAAGGTAGAATATATATATATATATATATATATATATATATATATATATATATTCAGACTTTAAAAGGAAAAATTCTGTCATTGGTAACAACTAGAATGAAACTAGAGACCTTTATGGTATGTGAAATAAACAAGGGACAGAAAGAAAAACGGCACGATCTTATACATGGAATGTAAAAAAGTGGATCTTGTGGAAGCAGAGAGTAGAACAGTTGTTACTAGGGGCTGGGTTTGGGTGGAATGGGGAGATTTTGGTCAATGGGGAAAAGTGTCAGGAAAAATCAGCATATTTTGGAGATCTATTATATAGTCAATATAGAATATTGACTATAGCTAATATACTGTATATTTGAAAACTGTTAAGAGAGTAGGCTTTTAATGTTTTTACTACAAAATGATAAATATATGAAGTGATAGATGTATTAGTGCATTTGCTTTGTCTCATAAACCTATGGATAAATGCTAAAATACAGTGGTGCCTTGGTTCATGAACTTAATTCATGTCACAGTTCTGGGGAAGATGGCTGCATTTGTGTTTATGTAGAGAAGATGGCAGTGGTTATGTTTGTCACCTGATGTGGAGTTCACAAATGAAAGGAAACTTTTGCTGCAAGTTTCTGTTAGTGAACTGAATTGTTCATGAAATGAATGTTCGTGAACTGAGGTATTACGATAAATGCATTCTTGGTATCTGTGTGTTGAACCAATGAAATGACTAAGGTCTACATTAATAGTGAGATTGGTCAGGCAATCTCTACTTCAGCCATATTCAGTGGAAAAGGATCTGCCCAAGGATCAGTGTTTCTGTAAATTAAAAAAATAAATATCTTAGAGCAAGAAAAGTTTTGTTAGTGTTTGCACCAGATTTATTAATATGAGTAAAATTTTTTTCTTTTCAAATATTTCTAATATTTAGCTCCTCCTACCCATGTTACTCTTTCTAAAATTTCGTTTCTAAACAAAACTTTGACACCTTAGTAATAATATGGAATTTTGACCTCTAGTTTCATGTTTATTGTTTATTCTAGAAAGCATTGTTACTGGTCCCTTAGGTCCATGCGCTCAAGCCTGTTTGCTCACCACTGACCAAACCAATGAAGCTATTTCTTTTGGTAAAAAGGAAAATGGATTTACTCAAAGTTAGTTTTGAGAAGATGGAGAGGCCTCATCTTTCAAATCAGGATTTTTGCAGTATATAGGCATTTTAGGGTCTTTTTTTTTTTTTTTTTTTTTTGTATTGGTACCAGGGATCGAACTCACAACCACACACTTACAAGGCAGGTGCTTATACTGCTGAGCTAATCCCCAGCTCCTTTGGGGTCTTTCTTAACAAGCAGCAGCGGGAGAAGGGAATACAATGAAGCAGTAGACAAGTGCAGGCTGGTACCACTCTCTCCTTTACTTGTGAAAAGGAAGCTGGACTTTAACTTCTTGGTCCATTTTTCTGGGGTGAAAATAAGTATGTGTGGAGGGATGGTTTATGCCCTAGGCTTAAAAAAGTTTGGAGAAATCACTTATCTCTGTTGGAAAATATCTAACTTTTAAAGTTCCATTTTGTCATACTGGTTTTAGTTTCCACCTTGCTTTAGCCTACCCTTCAGTCTTTAGTCCATCTTATCTGGCGGGGTATCTAATGTTGAATTGGTGCATAGATTCTACCAAATGTAGCTGGAGCATAAGCAAAAGTGTTACTGGGCTTTGTGGTTATGGGGTTTCCTAGAGGTGATTTCTAGGTTCTTTTTGTCCTGAACAAAGAATTGATCCAGACAAGTGCAAAAGGTAGTGAGGTTTTACTTTTGTAGAGGTATGAAAAGAAACATGCTCTACAGAGCAAGTGAGGGGAAACTAAAGGGAAGAAAAGAAATACACCCTGCCAAAAAAAAAAAAAAAAAAAGAAAAAAAGGAAATACACCCTGCAAAGCACAGTTAGGCCACTGAAACACTTAACCATGGCCCCTGGCCTGATGGAGGCCATCTTTCTACCATTCCTCAGGCTGATGTCAGATGTAGGCTGTTCTATAAAAAACCTGCTTGATTTTTTGTGGGAAGAAATGAATATAGGGTTCTCTGATTAGTCCAAGGGGCAGGACTTGGGGAACTATTTTTCTGGCTCATTTCTGTATCTCTGCGGTTGACAGGTCATGGCCACTTGCCCAGCCATTCTGCCATGCCCTAATCTTCTGTCTCAAAAGGAAGCCAGATACTTAAATCTGAAAATTAATAAGAAAGATATATGTATATCAAACAAATAGAAAATGGGGCTGCTGCAACAGTTATGCCTGCCCCAACCCCACTCTTCTGGGGAGCACTTTGATAGTGTAGTAAAGAGTCAGAGGGACTGAGCTAGCGCTGCGGAGATCAGATTCCTCGAATAGGCTTTGTGTTCACCCTGACCCCACTCCCATGGAAAGCTGCATTACTGCATTCTCTACCCCAATGTGGACTGCAAGCATGGGAACTCTGCATGGCGGAACAAACTCAGGCCCCCGAGAAAGGATACACAGACAGTGGGTGTGCTACCTGAGTCGGTGCAGCCCATGAGTCTGCTTGCCCAGACTGGTGGCCCAGTTCACTGAGGTGAGTGTGCACAGCCCCCATCAGTTGCCTAAATAGCCATGAAGGGCACCCATACCACCAGGTACCAGCTCTGCATCACTGCCAGTCAGGAGTGTTGTAGGTAGTATGTCTGAGCTACCTAGAACAAGCCCAGCATGTCTTCTGGACTGCTGGGTCACAGTTACCAGTGCCTGGCCATGGGCCAAGACATTCTCTGTTCCTGCCTTGCATTCCAGTATGTCACCTCAGTCACCAGAGCATACCCATTGGCAGAGAAGGTGGGTGGACACCTGCAACCAGATTGCAACTAAGATAAGAAGGGAATTGTGTAGACTCATGGGCTTTTGGGGGTAGTAGTCAAAAAGGAATTGTAGTCACTTCTGTACCCTCCAGAACCTCCACCTACTGTCACTTAAGGCAAGGGAAGCCCCCTCACACCCTGGCAGAGTGGCAGGGACTGTAGAGTCCAGTGACTAGGCACCTGTACTCGGGAAATCTTTGGACTTTGGCCTATGAGTGAAGAGACATTCCATACCAGTCACTGCCATCTCCTAAAGAATCTCCAGCCAGTGAATGAAAGCAATTACTGACCCCTGAGACCTGCCTCAGTGCAAGCAGAATCATGCTCCCACCTCAGTGGTTCCTCAACTTGCCAGTGAAGGTGCCTGCCAATCCCACCATCATTCCTGGGGCAGAGAATGGGAAGGGTTCTTAACCGAAGACTTAGGTTGGTGTCTATAAGCTGGCAGAATGAAGTCCTGCAGCTAGGTTAGCTTCAGTTTTGCAGTGGAAATATCACAGGTAATGGTGGTGTGGCCATCCATGCAAGAAGGGAATGGTGTGAACACTTGGGTTATCTAGCAACGCAGTAACGTGTGAGTCGCATGTGTATATTCTTTTGTTGGTCTATTTGAACTGCGTTTCCACTGGATATCTTCTGGTTTTTAAAAAATTGTTTTTGTTTGGTGTTGCTGTTTTAATCTTTCTTTTATTTTAATTTATCAGTGTTTATGTTATTTTGCTTTTCTTATATACTTATCTAGTTTCTTAACCTCAAGCTGCTGCAGCAATACTAGTATCTTATTTCTTATTTTCCTAATTTTGAAACTTCACTTCTCAAGTGTTCTATCAGTCCCTCTTATCTTCTCAGTCTCTCCTATTTCTCCTCTCCATCCTATTCCTTTTGCTCTCTGTATCTCACGGAGCCTTTGTACTCCCATACCTCTTTTCCATCTCACAGATACACAAACATCAGCAGTTCTGACAGTCACATAGCTTCCTCAGTCACAAAGTACCGGATGCATTCACTGCCAAATTGCACAAAACATTAAGAACATATTTTTTTAACCTTTAAGAACATTGTACTTTTCAGGGAAATTGAAAGGGATAGAGTGCTCCCAAACCCTTTTACAGAAACCATCATTATTCTGATCCCCAAACCAAAGACTCTACTAAAAAAAAAGAGAACTACAGGAAGATCTCCTTAATGAACACAAAGGCAAAATTTTTCAAAAGGATATTAGTAAATAAATACAGCACATCATCAAAAAGATCAGACATCATGACCAAGTAGGTTTCATCCCAGAGTTGTAAGAATGGTCCAACATGTGAAAAACAATAAATATAAAACAATGCATAAACAGAAGCAAAGACAAAAATCCACATGGTCACATTAGTAAACACAGAAAAGCCTTTTGACAAAACCCAACTCCCCTTTATGATAAAAGCCCTGAAGAAAATAGATACAGAAGGACCATGCATGAAATTGACAAAAGCTAATTATGGCAAACCAATGGCCAATAGTATATCAAATGTGGAAAAACTGCATTCCTCTGAAATCAGGAGCAAGTCAAGGATGTATTCAATTCAGTAGTTGTACTCAACATACTATTTGAAACATTAGCTAGAACAGCCAGGCAAGAGAAAGAAATAAAGGAGATATAATCAAAAGGAAGAAATCAAAGTATCATTATTGGAGATGACATGGTACTCTTCATAGATGACCCAAAGAATTCCACCAAAAACTCTTAGAATTAATGACTTCAGCAATGTAGCAGGATATAAAATCAAACAAAAATCGAGTGCACCAATAATGAACCTAATGAGAAAGAAATTATGAAAACAATGCCACTCACAATGCCATCAAACAAAATTAAATACCTTGGTATTAAGTTAACCAAGGAAGTGAAAGATTTCTACAAAGAAAAGTATAGTATAGCAAGCCCCCAACTTAGGAATGAGGTCTGTTCCAGGAGAGTATTCCTAAGAGGTATTCATTCCTAAGTCTGACAAAGTGAGTCTTATACATCTTTGACACACATATACAATGTAAAGCATAAAAAAATCCAAACACACACAAAAACATTGCAAATAAACTATGTTTGCTTCTACAGTTTTACCTTAAATTGCTAGAACAGTCCAGTACAAAAGCTGGCATGTAGGGAATTTCATGCAGTAAACTGACAAGAAGAGAGTGACTAACCGGAAGCGGAAGGGTAGGTGGGACTTGGTGAGCAAAGTTTACTGTCTTTTCACTTCAGTCTATTTTCTCAATTATTTTCATTTTTGTTTTCGTGCTTTGTGCTTCCTAGCATCCCCTCCATGTCACCACTGCTCTTCCTCTTGCTTCTGGACATCCTGGGCTCTGATAGAGTGCCGCACTGTTGTAGACTGTCACACTGTATGGTAAGCACATGGGATCAGAGCTGGAGCAATGTCCAGCAGACACCTGAGCTACTTTCAGGGTTTGTTTGCATCTATGAAGAACGTTCATAACGTGAGTTCCATTGCTATCTGTGAAAGTTTGTGACTCAAATGTTTGTAAGTTGGAGACTTACTGTACTCTGAAAAAGAGGACATCAGAAAATAAAAAGGTGTCTCCTGCTCCTGGATAGGCATAAGCAATATTGTTAAAATGATCACATTCCCCAAACTATTATACTGCGTCAGTGAAATCCCAACTGACATACAGGACCAACAATATCTTCATAGAACTAGAGAAAACAATCCTAAAATTCATGTAGAACCAGATGAGACTCAGAATGGGAAAAGCAAACCTGGGCAATAAGAGCAAACCATTAGGCATCACAATACCTGACTTCAAGATACACTACAAATCGGTAGTGATAGAAACAGTGTGGTACTGGCACAAAAATAAACATAGACAAATGCAACATAGTAAGGAATACAGAAATATCCCAGACACATTCATCTATTTGATCTTTGACAAATGGGCCAAAAATACCTACTCAAGGAGAGATAACTTACCTTAAGAAATGTGGCCGAGAAAATTGACTATTTGCAGAAGGGTTAAACCCTGGTATATAATCCTGGTCCATACACAATTTCAACCAGTGAGAAAATTTTTGATCACCTAAAATAAAATTAAAAAAAAAAAACAGTCAAGAAATGGGCAACTGAAGTGAACAGGCTCTTCAGAAGAAGAAGTACAAATTGCCAGCAAACATGAAAAAATGTTCAACATGTCTGGCCATTAGAAAAATGCAAATTAAAACAACACTAAGATTCCATCTTGCACCAGAATGGCCATCATCAAGAAGTCAAAGAATTAAAAAAGCTGACAAGGTTGCAGTGAAGAAGGAACATTCTTACATTGTTGGTGGGTGTGTAAACTGATACAGCATTGGAGATGGTTATGGAGATGTCTCAAAGGACTACATTTAGAAATTCCATCTGACTTTGCTATTTCCCAAGTACATATGTTCCCCAAGGGGCTAAAAATATCATACTACAATGATACATGTATTCCAGTGTTTATAACAGCACAATTCATAACAGCCAAATACTGAAAGTGGCCTGTATAGCTTACAAACAGATGAACAGATAAAGAAAATATGTTATCTACACAAAACAGAATACTACTTAGCTATAAAGAAGGAAAAATTTGAGACATTTGTAGAAAAATGGATGCACCTGGAAAATATAATGTCAAATGACATAAATCAGATACACAAGCTTAAATACTGTATGATAGTTCTCATTTGAGTAAGGCAAAGCACAAAGAACAAAACTAAGGATGAACATAAGTAAACAAGGGGATAGATCTCTTGTAAATAGGAAGTGGTTTGGGAGACTGAGGTGAGAGGGAGAGGGGAAGTTACAAGAATTGAGATACGCCATGTGCAGGAATCTAATAACCACAATGAATGAAAACACTGTATGTGATAAACATGATTGCCAAGAATAAGAATAATAACAGTAATAATAAGATGGAGAGAGAAAGGTGGGTGAGAAGAGGAAGAGAATTAAACAATAAAACAACAATGAGCTGTGTTATGTGTATCTACCTCCTCCTCACGATGAAGGTCAGCTTCGTGTACAGCAAACAGGTACTAATAAAAAAACTAAAATGATATTTTTTAAAAATCACATTTTAAGAATCTAATTTAAGCAAAGACTAGCTAGTAAAATAAATGTGTATCCCTGACAAAGAGGCATCTCTTTTTTTTTTATTTAAAAGAGAATAAAACAAAAGGGGGCAGTACAGAGCAGATCAGAACAGGACAACATAGGCAACACAGTACTTTACATTAAGTCAACTGGACATCAACAGTATCTAACACCATATCTCTTACTCTGCTATAGTTGAGCATAGTTTCAATTACAATAATATCAAACATAACACAAT
>PVJX010022473.1:5374-15405 GCA_004027295.1 Dolichotis patagonum
TTTCATGTATAATAAGGTTACCATTTTGATGGAAAGATTTCCCACATTGCTTACATACATATGGTTTCTCCCCAGTGTGAATTCTGTCATGTATTTTACACTCTGAGTCTCTCATGAATGCTCTCCCCCATTTGTTGCATACATAGGGTTTCTCCCCAGTGTGAATCCTTTTATGTCTTTGACAGCTACTCTGTTTCCTGAATGCTTTCCCACATAGCTTACATTCAAATCATTGCTTTTCAATGTTATGTTTTTTATGATTTTTAAAGGAATTACTGTGAGATAATGCTTTTGCATGTTTTTCAGTTATACTTTGTTTCTGTCCATCATATTTTCTAACGTCTTTTTCAATATGGTATGAAGAATCAAAAGTATTCTCATAATGTTTTTGTATATATGAGTTCTCCAAACTGTTATTTCTCTCATGGGTTTGAACACTGTTAGGTGTTGTGTGGGCTTTCACACTTTTCTTACCCACAAAGTTTTTCTGCCCAGGGTGATTTTGTTCACTAAGATCAGAGCTGTCCTTCCCACATTGCCCATATTGACAGGGCCTCTCTCCAGTCTTCCTTGTTTTGTGCTTTTGAAAGGACTGGAAATCACTGCAGGTCTGTACATCTTCATTACTTTTATATTTCTGCTCTTCAGTTCTCAAATAATTGTCTACACCATATCTGTAAAGAAATACTAAGAAAGATATCAATCACAATGGAAAGAGCTCCATATTAACAACTGAGATTTATGATGATAAGTTTGTTTTGATTTTTGCTAGTAATTCTGATGGTTAACTGAACCATTGCCCCACATTACTTCTTTCAATGTATATTAATTCTAAAGAGGATGGTTTTCATTTGGCAATTTTAAATTGGTATATGATTCCAATACATAATATCATTTTAGGAGATCAGTACAAATGACCAAAATATTGATCATTTTTTTTAGCACTTCTGGTCTTCATTGTCCCCCTTGTCTATTGAGCCTGATCATCTTTCTCATCAAGATAAAGTAAAGATTTCTGGTCTTGTATTATCTCTCTTTACTTTTACTCCTTAAATATGATTTTCATTTCCCATTTAAGGGAAAACATGAGATTTTCCATTTCTAATTTATTTCACTTACTGTAATTGGACACTTACTGTCCAATTACTGTTTCTTGGGAAATGATGTCATGGTGTCTTGTATAGCATATGTTTTCCAGTGTAGAGTTAAACACAGGTCTTAGACTGAATTACATTTTCTGATCCATTATTTGTTTTTTTTGGAGAGAGATTCCTATTGACAATGAACTTGCCCATGCTGAACTTCAAGTAGTCATTCTGCTGATTCATCCTCCCAGAGTGCTGGGATTGCATGAATGCACCACCTTGCAGAGATGACTTCACATTTTCTTTACTCAGGCATCCAGTGATGGTCATCTGGGCTCTTCACAGAGCATAGCTACTGTAAGTGTATTCTTGTATTAGATATTGTAAATGCCCTTTCATATGTTACATTGAACATCACACTGCATGGATCACTCACATTTGATGATTTTAATGTATTTGACAATATTCTGAGAGAATAGAATCATTGCCCATAATGACACAGTACAACCTACTCAACAGTTGAGAGGTAGAGGCAAGAGGATTGCTTTGAGTTTCAGGCCAGTATGGGCTACACAGTAAGTTCAAAGTCAACCTGAGATACAGGATAAAATCATGGCTCAAAATTAAAAAAAAACACAAGTATATACCAATGGATATACATGAGGAACAATATCAAAAACGTTATTTTACCTTTCAAACCTCTGAATATTGATTACCATGTTTCTATTTTATGTATCCATCAGCAATATATGTGGAATTTTAAACATGAACAGCTCAGCATTCTCTAGGATATTTTCAAAGTACTTATCATAACAGTAGCATTTATTTGCATTTTGCATACTGATTCTATGTGAAAAGATTTTAGATTATGAAAGTCTCAGTGTTTACACATCTACATAAATGGATACTTTGAAGATGAGGTTCAATCAAAATTCACAATTTGTTCATTACCTACATATCTGAATATAATATTTAAATTTACTCTCATACATTTTCTAGATTTTGAACATGAACACAATTTTTAAACTGGTATTTTAGATAGAGTATTTGTAACATAGTATCAGCACTACTTCTGATTCTTGCATTCAAACACTTTTCTATGGATTCCCAGATAATAGAAAATAAAATCAAGTGTATCTCTTGATATTTTTCTGAAGTTAAATAAAGTATAACATGATTTCATTTCTTCAGGTTCCTTTTTTGTAATATTTATGCTCACACACTGACACTGATGTGTCTCTTATGTGTGGCAATCACCTTAGATTTTTTGAGAAATTTTTGTCCTCTTCTTTAATTTGCTGATTATGCCATATTCTTCATGTATTACAGACACAGAAATAAAAAAAATCACTATAATATTACATTAAAACATCACTGGTTCCAGTTATACACATGTTATAATATAAACAGGCCTGAGATATATAACTAAATGCTATAATTATCAAGTATATTACTCTACATCACTGAGCAATAATTAATGTCATTTATAAATAAATAAAACATATCATCTTTACCTGTTGCAGTAATATTCGTATATGTTTCCCACATCACACTTCTGTAAAGCTTCTTTTGAAATGGAGTCATCAAATCCCACTATTCTGGCATGAAGTTCACAGCTACATCCTCAAAGGTCACTGTCTCCTAAATAATGACAAGCATCCTCAAGTTGAGACACACACAATCCAATATATCTCAGCTCCTGTTGTAAACAGTCTAAATGAAGATCATTATTTAAAGTATTAACTGCATGTCATGGTCATCAAAATTTTAGTACATTCAAATTCAGTCACTCAATAACACTGATGCTAGAATATAACACACTGCCAAAGCAATCACAGAACTGTAGCATGGCTTGCCATGCATGGCCACCTATACTGTAGTTTTTCACTGACTCTAATGCAGAGTTCAAAGAGGGAGCCTGCAAACCACCACTCACAAAACACCTAGTTATTCATAACACTGAGATCATCTTTCTTTCTAGACCACATTTATAGTTTTGAAACCAGTTTCATACATAAATATTCAGTTGAATATTAAAGGAGGTTTATGAATTACTAAAATGTAATGAAAATAAAAGTTCATTTGACTGTACCATAGACAAGGAAATTATGGAAAGGTAGCTATAAACCTATAGCTCAGGGATACCAAATTATCTCCTTGTGCCTGAATACTAGAAACTGTACTAGGGTGTAAAGGAAGATACTGTGGGAAAGAATATATATGAAATGCAATGAAAATTGAGGTACAGCAAAGTAACAAGTAACTAAATACAGAAGGAAGAGCTCAGTCCAGTGCAGTAGTACATGCCTGTTCTCCAGGACTTGAGAGGCTGGTGTAAAATGATTACCAGGAATTTAAGAATTGCCAAGTATACAGTTTCCAGCCTGAGTTATGTAATAAGGACAGTTCAGGCTACAAAGAGGCCATTCTTAAAACTTCCTCACCAAGTGAAAATTAAAATTCATTGACAGTCATTTAAAAATCACACATTTGCACCAGGGATACATCTCCATGGTACATGCACCTGGTGGATATGTGCAAGGGCCTGAGTTCAATTTCCAGCACCAAGAAGAAACAAGCTAAACATACCTTGGATTTGTTCAACAATTGCAGATGAAAGTTAGAAAAACTAAAAGCCTACAAATATTTAAAACTTGTTAGCATGGAATCATTTTGGATAACAACCATGAAAAACATTCTCAGTTCAACATTCATATCAGTGGACAAGTTGGTCTCAGGAAAGGAAGACAACCTTCAATGCATCCACATGGAAGAAGAAATTGTTTCACGATTCAGCTGATGTTATGCCTCCCAGGAAGAAAGCACAATGTGTTTCATTTACATTCAGAGAGAGAGGAATGTGCTTAGAAATCTGGACTGTAAAATCTCCTTGCATATTAGAATTGTTGAACTACTGAAATGGGAAAGAGAAATATGAATGACTGTGAAATTGATACTAAACAACACTCAGTTAATGAAAAACTTTCCTCAGAAGAATATCAAGCAGCCTTGAAAGTTAGAGGAAATTGAAATCTATGGAGATGGGAATTAAACAAGAAAACCTTTGTTGGGAACACAATAGAAAGATGTTACATACAGAGTTAAGATAAACGAACACAAATATAAAAATTAACAAAAAGTTATTTGGCTCAGGAGAAATACTGAATAGAAAAGAAAATCTATATCACATTTGAGAAAATCACCAAACAATATTGAAGTGCAAGAACAAAATAATTAGATTTATTAAATCAAAACTGTAACTTCTGCAAACTCCTTTACTATGGAGTTTATGAAAATCCACAGACAACTGACTTATTTCTAATGTCTATAAATTACTTTGTGCTAGGATTCCTGGTAATACACATTACTCTTTTCAAGTGAAATTAGAGTCAGAAACTGACCAAGAGACAAAATGAGAAAGTACTTTGGCCTTGATTCACATACCAGCCCTTGTGAACAACAGTGAGAATGTTTAAATTGAAAAAAACAACAAAAGCTCACAAAATATTTCTCTGTTCAACTTCAAATGTAGTTCCTGAAAAATTAAAGTGAAGAGGATAAAAGAACAGTCTCCATGAAAAAGCACACATTGTAAACTTTGGAAAATTTCCACAGGAGAGTTGTCATCAATCACACAATAATACCTTCTGACCTGAAGGGATTTTATCACCTGCTTACTTTCATTCCTTGCCTAAGACCCAATGGTGAAACTTTCTGAATATTCCTGGGATACTTTCATTGTTATCATTAAATCTAAACAAAAAAATTTGAAAATTATATTTTCTTTAAATGATTAAAACAATAAATTGCAATACTGATACTTATTGATTTATATGTTTTTTTTTCTTCAGACATGAAATGATGAGACAGTATCCATATTAGTTAGAGATATGCAAACTACTGCTGTAAATATCAGTGCAACATATCCACAGATAACAGTTGTGAAATGCTAAATTCACCAAAATGAGCACAGGCCAGCCTATCAAGAGAGCATTTCAAATTATCAGGAGAACAGGTCAGATTAAAAGGGACTGAAAGAATAGGTGTCAGAGCTGATTAATAGCTAGAAACCTAGGCAATGGGCAAGTACTTTCACCACCTGGAGAGCAGTGGTTTTTATGTGGACACTGATGAGGATAGATTAAATAGAAATCTATGCAGAAAGTCATACCTGGGTGGTATTGATTCAACAAAATCTACAGAAGATACATTAGCTTGATTATATTCAACATGTACAATCAGCAGTTCTTTAAAAACAAATATCCTTCCTTAATACATATCCCACTACACAGAGCAACCAACTACATAAACAGAAACAGGATTGCAAGAGAAATATCAATCATTTACAAATATATAATAAGAATTCAAAACAACTCCATCAGTGACTGACAGCTCACTAGGGCAGAGCAATATTTAAAGTCACACAGAAAATCAACAAGATAACAATTTAAAGCAGTAGATCCAATGAATTCTATCCAATGATTTATCCCAGAAAGACATACCACACTGTCTTCACAAGCTAAGAAGTATTCACACATGTGGCCCAGGTTCAGAGAAGCAATACAGAATATAAGGTGGAGTGGAAGTCATGCAAAGCAGGCTCTTACACAAAACTGGGATGAAGTTAGAAATGAAAAGCAGAAACAAATTAAGAATAACATCTGTCTTAGGATGACAGATGACATCAGAAATTTTAAATCACACCTTTCACAAAACAGGTTAAATAATTGAGGATTTCACAATCCATGACAATGAATGTATATTTTGAATTATTTCAGTTACACAAAATTATGCCTCAAAACATATTAAAAACAATGAATGAAGGTACTGGAAAGGAACAAAGACTTCAATTTCAGAAGATTATAGAACACAGGCAGAGACAAGCTCTTCATTGAAGCTGTGAGCTGAGTGCATTGCATTACTCTGCCTCGTGGTATTTGGGAAATCTGAGACTACGGTGAGCACTGCCCATAACAAGCTCAACCCTGAGCCTCCAGGATGTGAGTTCCCAGAGAGAAGTAGAGAAAACTGCTGCAATATAAAAGTGCTAATCACCCCACAGAAAACAGGGGATTTCATTGCTCTATAATTGTGTAGATTCTAAATAACAATAGAGAAACTCGTAAAAGTATTAGAGGCATTATTGAGTAATTCATGTAATTAAATACATTAAAAGCTAGAGGAAAAAATCCTACAATGATGGTATTGGATGCAGAAAAAACACAAGAAACAAAATAAAATTAGCAGAATATAAATTGGAATTCATACAAACATATTCAATTTCAAATAACTATGTATGTGGTGAAAAAATTAAAGTTCCAACAAAAATTTAATAGAATTTTAAAAATAATGTACCAAGACAACATCTCTGGATTGAAATACAGATATGTGCTATGTAAATATGTATGAGGTTTAAAGAAGTGGATTGAAATTATGATTATTATACCACATGAAATTCACATTGGCATAATTTCAAAAATGTGAAAACCACATATGCAACAGCTGTAAAAAGCACAAAGGGCATCATTTAGCATGTCCTTTTCAACAATGCCCAGTAAATGTCAATAAATAATAATAATAATAATTATATGACCAATGGTGCTTCTCTTCTGCACTCAGAGAAAAAATTCATTTACAAGGCCAAGGATATAGCTCAGCAGCACAGTGCCTGCCTGGCAATGTGAGATTGTCAGGTTAATTCCTAGTTTAAAAAAGTTGTATGTTCTTGTGAATTGCCTACCTCAAAGGATCAATTTGTGGGTTTAATAGTCAGCCCCTTTGCATGTTGTCCTTTACAGCATTATTTAACATTCTGTTATATAAACTCCTATAATAACATCCAACTTTTATCACTATAAGCTATAGAATCTAATGTATTCAACAGTTTATTCATTTATCACAGGACTCTAGATATAAGACAGTAGTTTACACATGCCTGGAAAGGGTCCTGACAATTATTTGCATTACAGGCAATGCTAAAATATATGTTAAAATCTATTCATGTTAAATTCTTTTAAAAATTCTTCTATGATTTTTAAACATCCTCAAATGACTTTGGAATAGTGAGGATGTGCTCAATAATCTAGGAATTCACCATCATGACAATGAAACTCAATGTGGAGGATAGAATTTGTCTGTTTGAGACCTCATATTTAACTCTCATTTAATTTAGAACAGTTAGATATCTCTGGCACTTCCTATGACTTGGTTAAATATCCAACAATGTCACCTGGATTTACCCTACATCACAAGGGATTCCAGACATGATATCTAATCCTTGCAGGAGGGCAACATGAGAACTGCATGCAGCCCCATCCTCAATTCCTTGCTTGTGAGGAAGCAAGGACTTAGCATGGTAAATTTTTCATAATATCCCTTTTCTTCTCAAGGGTTGAAAGTTAATCTCTTGTGGTTTACTAATTCTTCCAGAGTAATGTACTCAACTTGACACCCATGATGATTAGACATCTACTGTCATGTTTTGTGAGCTTGAAGACACCTAGATTATTAGGAAAGACATGTCTGGATGTGACTTCATGTGGCAAGGAAGCATGACCTATGGGATTACATCTGGTGCATGGCCCCTACCTCTAAGGCTCTGTCTTTGCTGAAGAATCTCCACTGGAAGGTTGAAGATTTGATTCTGAGAGGAGGAGCAAACTTGAGGCCAATAGCCTAAGGAAATGGCAAACATCTGTCTGTACTCATGCACAAAAAATAAGAGACTTCTTTCCCCCTTATTTTCCCACCCAGCTCATATTGGTTGTTGTCAAGCACATACAAAGAGAGTAAAACCAGTTATCCACAAAGAAGTGCAAAGCTTTTAAAATGGACTCACATTTTCACATTCATTCATCCTGAGACAAACCACCAGTAATCATCAAAAACACTAATCTTTATTATCTAAGATTTCCCTTCACAGATATTCTTTATACGTCGTAAATATTTTCTGATTCTCTTAAATCTTTGCTGGTGAAAAAGGAAACATTCGAGCAATAAAGCTCTATAACAACCAGAATCACTTCCTCAGAAAGAAAAGATTCACAAAATTATCTGTACATGAGATACAATCTTTCCAATATTCTGTAGCTTCTCATATTCAAGTGTACTAGTTCACATTAGTGGAATTAAACCAATAATTTATATCATGAAAAATAGAATGTGCCCAAATCTTATTTTTAAATCAGAAAATTAATCACAAAATATCCAATATACATTGTTCACAATTCCTGTGAATTGTCTCCTTCAGAACTCCACTTGAGCATAGGCCCCAAATGTCCTATCTCTAGTGACTCTCATGCTCTATTCACAGTTCTGAATACATTCTGTATGCTCACACAACTAGGCATGTGTTTACTCTAATAAGCCAAAGGCACCTTAGAAGTTCCTCTCCCTTTAAAAAGGTGAAACTGCTGAATGTTTGAATCCTTCTGAAGCTGAATCACACAACTCAACTGAAATTATAAACCTAGAGCTGTGTTACAGAGTTGACATTAAAATATATATTACAGAAATATTTGTTACATCTCAGCCTAAACCTAAGATCTAACCACTCAGCTGGGTTTCTACCAGTTTAAAATTTCCATTTTATCCTCTTGTCTGGGGGATACATATCAAAAAGTTTGACCAGATTGGGCCACATTAGTACAATAATAATAAAAAGAAATCCCAGGGGAAAAGACACGAAATACCCCCAGTAGTGTTCATATTTCCAAGCAGGATTACACTGCTCTGCTGATAGAGCTGCTCAGGAGAAACAGGTGAAAACACCTCTCTGAACTGCATACAACTGGGTAAGTAAGGCTCATTTTCTACAGGGGACAATATGAAGACTGGAAGGAATGATGCAAAAGTGATATTAGAGTTTAAAAAGGAAAATGACTTGATCAACTGAAAAATAACTGACAATAAAATGCATAGAACGGACACAAAAACAAACCTGAGATTGCAAGCACCATCACTAAACATTAGATTTTTTCAGCATGCTGAATACACATGCCTTGCTCTGTATGTCAGATATGATAGAAAGAAAAATTTACAGTCCAACACTAAATATCACATGTACCTTACTGAATGTGAATCACTGGTTGTTTGCCCATGGTGTCATTTCTGAGACCAGAGACTCATCTCTGTATCCCCCAACATGAGCATATAAACTTTGATTGTGCCATGTATCACTAGTAAAAACTATGCATCAACCTAAAAATTCCATATAAGTTTAAATTATAAACATTGTCTCTTCATTATCTGAGGGCCCCATGGACTTTAGAATGGATAATTTGGGATGGACATAAACCCACCATGTGCATCTCATATTGAAAAATCTCTTGCTCAGTTATCCAGGGTGGCACTCCTAACTCTCCCAAGAGGCTGGCATTAAATTTGTGCACCACTATGACTCAGTGTTGTATATTTTATGCCAGCACTGAAATCTCGGTGAAATTTGTTGAATAAAATGAAAACACTGACCCAGGCATGGTAGTGCATGCCTGAAACCCTTGCATTACAATGGATGAGGCATGAGACAGTGTGAACTACAGAAAGAGACCCAGTGCCCTCAACCACAGCAGAGGCACCACCCTAACCAACAAGGTAGCACACGTCTGCCAACTTATTAATGGCAGCTGAGCTAGTTAGAAATATTACAGACAGTCAGACAGGGCTAGGCCCTCAAAGAGCTGGCACAGAGGACCCTATGTCTGGTGACTTTGGAGGAAACACACACCTCTTGCAGTGGGCCAGATATCAAAATAGAAGGCAAAAGAAATGCAACCACACCCTTTAGTATAATCTTAGGCATTAGGTATGGATCACCTTGAGAAGACAGGAGTCCCTACTCCAACCCCCTGTAGAAAGAGTCACTGATCTGGAAAGAATGCTTGCTTGCTACATGACTGGCTTTCCCATTTGTCCCTGATTTAGTCAATTTTACCTGAATGGTTAAAT
>PVJX010022474.1:0-30476 GCA_004027295.1 Dolichotis patagonum
ATGAATGAATGAATGAATGAAGACAGTGAAAAATGTGGCCTTACAGTATTTGGAACAATTTCACTTCTTAAATTTAAGTGAGCCAAAAAGATAAACAAAGGTAGGGAATAACTCAGTAATGTAGAACCACCCAAGAAAACAAGCAGGTGTTACCCTTGGTGGAAGAGAAGAGCTAGACTTGAGAAAACGTAATGGATTAGATACTAAGTGTCCTTTGAAGGCCCTTATGTAAAAGCTGTGGTATTACTGGGAGGTGGTGAAAATTTAAGGGGTGAACTCTAGTTAGAAAAGTTAGGTTGTTGGAAGTCTGCCTTTGAGGGGAACATTGGGACCTCGATTCCTTCCTCTGCATTTGCTCTGCAGTGAGGTAAACAGGCTGCCTCTGCTGCGTGTCCCACCATTCCATACTACGCAACCCCAGGCTTAAAGTGATAGCTCAGTGACCATGAACTGAAACCTCTGGAAGCATGAGTCAAAATAAGTCTTTTCATCTGATAAATTGATTTTCTCCGGTATTTTGTGAAAGTGACAGAAACCTGATTCACAGAATATCTGAAAGAGGATGGCCAGAGACCGACCCAGGGCCACTCCACTGGGCCTTGCAGAGATGTCCTATAGGACCTGCCACTTGAGTACACTTCCCAGAGATGCAGCCCGCATGGAAATTTCACCACCAAATGCTGTAGCCCACAACCTGACACCCGAGAAATCTGTCCAATGTTTTGAACAGAGCTATCCAATTCCAAAGAGTCAACAGGATTTACTGCCAAAGATTCCTTCGCAAAAGTTTGAGGACATATCATTCTCATATTTTGCCCTCCTTGGTGAGAGATTGAAATAAATATAGTTTCACTCGGAAACTCACTAGCTGGGGATTCTTTGAGACTTCAGTTGCACATCACTCAGAAGAACATGTGTGACCTCCAGGAAAACTCAGGCTTGGAACTCTTCTAAGAGGGTAATCATAAAATTAATGTTTTCTCTATTTAAAACTGATTTAAAACTGAAAATAGCTCTACTTACCTTAGAGGGGGGAGGTAGGCTGTCAAGGAGCAAGTTTACATTGCTAAAAAACATCCACAGTACACTCTGCAGGGTTTTAGCATTGAATATGTTGCTCAGGGCATCTGTCACCTATGCAGTGTATCTTATGTTATCAATAAAAGGCATGACTAATTTAAAACTTTTTAGGAACACAAACAGAAGTTCATTATTTTCAAATATTCATGGTTTGGCATTTAAAAGATCACTGGTTTGTGTACTGAAAAGTCTCATTTATTATTTTCATTTTGTGGGAAATATGAGGAATTTAATTGACTTTACCAAGGTCATCAGCAAAGAAATGATGAGAAACTTGAGAGTGAATCCTTTCTGCTTCCAAATATTTTGAAAGTTGGCTCATGTAAAGAGAAGGAAAAAAAAGCATGATGAAAGAGCACTTCTGGGAATGAAAAAGAGAGACCTTGTCTTTCAGTGCCTAGAGGTCTGTGCTAGTTCCAAAGATAAAGCTTTTATTTTAGGCACAGAGCTCACAGTAATCTTCATTTTAACTGGACACTTTCCTTATTATATTCTGAATTTGGAAAAATAAACAGAATAATCACAAAAGGACAGTCTTAGAAAATTTGTCCTTACAAGTCTAATGTTTAATGGCAGAGTTCTGTGGCCTTGGTAGGTATTTAAATAACTTCATGTTCCAGTGAGATCTGCATGTAAAAGCTGTCTCCTGAATTGTAACATTTATTCAAGCACTATGTGTTGAAAGTTTATTTGTCAGGTACTTGTTAATCTCATCTTCTCATTTAATTCTTGTAAAAAAAACTTCCTAGGGAAATGTTACTCATATCATCCTTATTTTATAGATAAGGAAATGAAGATATAAAAAAGTTGACTAATTTTCCTGAGGTCATAGGAATAGTAAAGATTGGAGGGTAAGTACAAACAGGCTGAACAGTTATCAAAACCAAAACTCTATTCAGTAAATCTCACAGCCTTGCCAAAGGCTACTCTTTAGCCTATCAAATCTGATCTTCAGGGTGGTTTCTTTAAAACAACAAAATTAGCAACAGTGAAAACTGCAAAAGAACATCAACTCCATATAGAAAATCTTACTTTTGTTTCTTGTATTTTTCTTATTTGTATAATTTTTCTCTGTTGGTTTGATTCTTTGTGCCATTATACAGACAAACATTTGTGGCAAATTGAACTCAAATTTTCACTTTACCTTACCGGGGCCATGTGACCTAGGGCATGTTATCTAATTTCTTCAAACCTCTTTCTCATTGGTATCCAATAAACAGTTCCCAAATTTCTAGCTACAAAAGGTTTATTAGGAAGTAAAAATGGATTAGCTCAAACTTTTATCTATTTACAAATGATGAAAGTGAGACCCAGAGAAATAAGTTTCTCTAAAAAGGTTTCCCAGATAGCTCTGTGTAGAACTAGAAAACAGATCTGAGTAGCCAGATTCTCAGGTATGTGCTCTGTCACTACCCTATGCTATCTCAGGCTGATTAATATATGACTGATAAACTTTGCCATCAGAAGTTTTCCTCAGACAGATATGGAATGATTGTATCCATCTACTGCATAACCAGAACTGCAGTGTGGGGCAGAGAGTTGATTTTGAAACTAAGCCAATGTGGGGCGAGTCCCTTCTGGCTACGTATGCAGCTCCCCCTTGCCAATTGAGCCCATGACATTTTACTTGAGATTGAGAAGTTACATAAATAGCACTGTGGTGGTTTCTTGTCTTTTGATGCTTTGTTGCATGACTTTGCATCATAGGCATCTCCATGGAACATCTCCATGAGTCACCCATGGGGAATGGTTTCTTATAATTCCTGCTGCCAACTGACTCCTTCAATGACTCCAAGGGGCTTTCTGTGGCTCTGATATTTCAAAATGTAGTCATTAGTGTGAATAAATATACAGTTGTCGTGCTAAACCAATTTAGAGAAAACACAAAGATGGAATACTATGAATACGATAATGGGGTGATCGGGTTATAAAGAGCCTAGAATAATGGAGCAAGAGGAATATAATGAAAGTTTAAAAGGGAGATTTTAAGTTCTTAGACTTGCATGCACAAAAAAATCACTACAAAGAGAGGATGGGAATATTTGACATAAAGCTGGCATGAATAAATTGCTACTCTTACCATAGATTAAAATCCTTAAAATCTTAAGAGTTGACTATAATCTTTCATGTTAGTCAACAGCAATGTGACTGCCAAAAAATATCACTTCATCCTGTGTAGCTTTACAACATTTGGATTTCAGAACAAAGGAAGTATCGATTTGGTTCCTTTCATTTTAGTCAGATTGCATATGAACTTTTATTTTCCTTTCTAGGTACCAAAATCATAATTAAACTGATAAATATACAGAATTTTTATAAGAGCAAGAGATGATTCAAAACATATACTAAACAGTGTGAAGGGTGATTGAAGGAATTAAGAGTTTGTCATAGAGAGATATGATAATCACCAAGAATTGCAAGCTAGTAAGTCAGTCTTGCCACAGTTTCAAAGATGTTGGCATGAGACATAAGGCTCCTGGGTCAGAGACAATGGGCAGTTTATTACTCACAGTGATATAGTACTCACAGTACCAAGCATTTTCTTATGCTCATTCCTTAAGCCTAGTTCTCACTGAGCAACTCAAGGAGGGTCAGATAAAGCTTGCACACATGGTAGATTGATTTACAGGAAAGGGATTGTGAGCTTAGGGGGCTCCAGTGTTTTATAATGGGCTGCAAGCCAACTAGCCAAACCATTTTCCAGAAAGAAGGGAGATACTATCGTTAAATAAACCTCTTCAAAAAGGACAAGCTAGCATTAGAGTCTTTGCTAGAAAGACATGCAGAAACAGGAGAGACTCGTGAGAACCAGCTTTCAACAATGACTACACATTAAGAGTTCTCAAGTTAATCTCTGTCTCCTAGGTGATAAATCAAGACTGGTGAAAATTGTGGAAAGAAAACTTTCTGGCATATAAAACTATTTATGAAAAGCAAAGCGAGTATAAATAGGATGTATACCATAATAAGTTAGACAGGTACAAGAAGGAACTAGACGGTCAGTTTTTTGTTGACCATTAAGAAAAATATTCATATACCAAGAAGTACTGAATTTAAAGGTAACTGAGCTTCTTCTTGAACTCCAGTTATCAGAGAATAGAGGGAAAGAAAGAACAAAGTAGTTCTTCATTTACACATGGAACATATATTCCAAAATATCCCATTAGATACATAAAATCTCAGATAGTACTAAGCCTTATATATACTATGGTTTTTCCTGTACATACATATCTGTGGTAAAGTTTAATTATAAAATAGGTACATTAAGAGGTTACCAGCAGTAACTCCTAATCCAATAAAATGATTATAACAAAACTGTAAGGAAAGTTATGTAAATATTGTCTCTGCTTCTGTGACTTTCTATTTCATATTTGTATACTGTGATGCATTATGGGTAACTGAGCTTGCAGAAAAGGAAGCCACAGGTAAGGAGGGAATCCTGGAGAAAGGGAAAAGTCAGGACAGAAAAGGATTGAATGCACTTTTGAGCCACAGAAGCTGCATTGTACTGTGTGTCTTCTGCAGCTCTGCGTCCCAGGAGGATGCAGGCATCTCTGGGGAACCACAGAGAGGGCAGTATTCACAGCCTCTGTGATCTTTGCTATAATCTCCCTTGTCAGCCTCTTCAGTTTTAAAGTCTGTTTCGAAACAAAGAAACTCGAAGGCTTACCCTAGATTGATTGTCCTTATTTTGAGAAACAGAAGCTTTGCTAAATAATCCCCTACAATCTAACTGCAAATATTTCTGACTTCTCAGGCACTTAAACTGAAGCTTCAGAATATTCTAAAACAAAATGCATTACCTATGCTTTTTTCCCTAAATAATACATGTTTTACTCCCCAATACTCCCTACAACAAAAAGACACTATTTAAGATTATTATAACTCTTACGTCAGTTAGCAGGTAGACATATTTTCACTCATGGATTTATTCACTTACTGGTTTAAATTCATCTACTTATCACCTGAATAAGATGACACAGCTCCACAACTAGTAGGTAGGCAAGTGACTGTGTTCATATAATACAACCGATTTCTCTGTTTCTTTATGTGTAAAGTAAGTCAGTTGACATAGAAGACAGCAATGTTTCTTTCCAGCTTTTCAATCTCTAAAGAACTCATGAAAAATTGTTTTTTTAAAAAAAAACTCGAAAAGTTTGGTGCTCTATGGCTGATAAGTCAGGGCTTGGGAAAGAATTAGGGTAGGCATCTCTTATAACAGATGTTGTAAAGGAGATCCCTCTTACTCTAAAGCAAAGTATAGAAACATCAATCAGAATCAGTTAAGATCTAAGAGGAGCTTGTAGACAAAACATGAGCATTCATTTGTAACCAAAAATGTGACTAAAGTTTTACTCTGTACTAAGTTCAATGGGTCATGAGAGAAAGAAGAAAGAAGAAAGAAACAAAGAAAGAAAGAAAGAAAGAAAGAAAGAAAGAGAGAAAGAAACAAAGAAAGAAAGAGAGAGAATGGAGCAAGCCTGGGAAGAGACAGACTTTTAATAAATAGAACTGCAAGCTACAGGATAGGGAGGCCTCTCAGCTGTAGAGTGCATATCTGACTGAAAAATTCATTTATACTTTTTCAGAAAGAGGAGGTGTGAACAAAGCTTAAAGAGGTCATTTTTTTCTATCTCTAAACACATAATCTCTTCTGGCATGGGCCAGTTTGATTCTGAGTGATTGCATATATTTAGATAACGATTTGGGCACTTATTTTTTGAAGATCATGACTCTACTTTGCAACTTTGTAATTAATCAATAAATGATTTTTCTTGAAAGATTAACATTGCACAAACCCCGGATCTTGTTCAGTGCTTATCACCTTAGACTATTTATTAAAAGTAATTGCATTTCAATATGTTTTATATGCAAGTCTAAAAATTGTATCTAGAAAGTAGATTTTTGAATGATTTATAGTAGATAAGTGACTTTTTTCATTGCACCAATTTTTTGTTTTTTGTTTTGGACACAGGGTCTACTGTTCAGACTGACCCTGAACTCACAGAGATCCTTGTGCCTCAGCCTCCCAAATGCAGGGACTACGGGTGTGTGCCACCACATCTGGTCTCATTACACCAATTTTACCAATGTACTTATAATATTAAAATCTCCAGGGCTAAGTTTTGCACTGTGGAGCGAAGTCAATAAGAAAGGAACAAAATACATATTTTTTTAACTACATAAACATCTATGTTAATTTCTGCCTCCTAAAACTGCTGTTCATTTTACCGCAGCTTTAACCCTTTAAAACTGCAAAAGAATTCTCTCCTGCAACATTGATTAATTTAACAGCAGGAGTCAAGTTAATCACCTTCATACCCAAGTTCAATCCACTTTTCTTGGTGGCGAAGGTATTTTCAGAGATCTCTTCAAAGGAGAGGTGTTGATATGAACTTAGGGTCTCTTGGAGGCCATAAAAATTGGGTGACTTAGAGGTCAAGCTATGAATGAGTGGGCCTCACTTTTCTGAATCAAAAGTTATATTGATTCTAATTTTCCCATTCTGCCCGTGGAGAAGTTTCTCTCTTCTTTCTTCTGAGAGGCAGGCAGCCATGGTGAAGGCCAGCTGCCCTTGTTATAAATACCCTGGAAGATAGGCAAAGTGCTGCACTGTAACTCCCGTAGGCAGCAGCTAGGAAAGAGAAGGCTTATGTGATCTTCTGAGAATATGTGTTCACCCCAAGGAACGGGGAGTAATTATAACTGCGCGTTAGCGCTTCTCACGGGGAGGATCAACTTACTCTGAACAGCCCGGAGCTTTTTTATCACTTGTTGTGGTGCTCTCACTCTGGACAAGGCAGGAGGGGAGACCCAGGAAGAGGAGGCTGAAAAAGGAGCAGTAATCTGAGAGGAAAAAACAAAAATAGAGCAGGCAACAGAGGGGAGAAAGAAAGAGGAGCAGGCTCTGGGAGGCCCTGAGTCTTTATGACAGTACCTGGGTTTAGAGGCCTTGGAGAGGGCCCGGGACTATTTCTGTCTGTTCCCGTTATAGAAGTGGAGCTAAATTTGCCCCCAAGAAGGGCAGAAGCTGGGGCTGCCATGCCCCTCCTCACCCATTTTCCTTCCAGTGGATCCACAGTGTCTCTCATCCTCGGTTTTCCTGTTCGGGACCAGCCCCACTTTTGGCTTTCCCCCTGGAGCACCAGTCAGTTTTCCAAACGTCTGTCCAAAACCGGCTTCTCTCCCAGCCTGGAGCCCCCTCCACACACACCCCCTTTTCCCTACCTATGGATTTCCTCCCTCCCTGCTTTAGCACATCCTTAAAACACCGCCGTCCTTTTCAGTCAGGATCTTTATTTTGTAGTAATAACTTTCATTGCATAAAGGTTTACAGCAAACATGGAGGCCAAAGGTATCGTGCTCGAGTCACTGCCTTCAGGACATTTCCGTTTTTGGCTTATCTCCTCCAATTCTTTGTTCAAGACAAGAAGGACCTGGAATATGTTTGACAACCCATTTCTAAAGGAACTACCTGGTAACAGGTATACTAAGTTACTCAGGTGATTCTAATGGTGTGGAGCCAGGGGGTGCTTATTTGAGCAATAATTCAATCATGTTCCTGATTTATTACCTCTCTTGCAAGGTAAAAATCAAAAGCATGAAGTAACCCTATCCTTTCTTTCTCTTTAGGGCTCAATGTAAAGCCTTCATCAACTTTTGAGTAGGACTGAGTAGACTCTCAAGAAAATAGGTCAAAAAGATAATGACACATATACTACATTTTCAGTACTGGGGGCTGCACCCAGAGATTATTGCACTGCATCGCTAATTCCTTTTATTTTAAATTGTGTCCAGACTGGCAGAAAGGAATCCAAACTTTCCTACATTGACTGGCAGTAATGTAAAAGCAGTTTTATAGTTCTTCAGAACGAAAAACATAGAGTTACCGTATGATCCAGAAAATCCACTTCTAAATAGTGGATTCCAGGAGAATTGAAAACACATATCATTACAGAAACCTTGTACACATATGTTCTCAGCAGCATTATTCACAGTGGCCAATAGACAACCATGATAACAATAGAGGAACTGAGGGATATTCAAACAATGGGATATCGTTTCGCTATACAAAGTAACGAATATCGTATTCCAACATGAATGAACCTTGAAAACGTACTAAATGAAAGAAGTCAGACGCTAAGCTTATTTGCTACATAGTTCCATGATAGGAAATGCCCAGAGCTGGCAAATGCATGGCGACAGGAAGTAGCTGACTGGAGTTGCAAAAGAGGCACCTGGGGATGACTTTCAGTGAGAAGAGTGTTCTAGGGATGATATTGACAGTTATGGAAATCTGTGGCTATATTAAAAATTATTCAATTGTATCCTTTTAAAGGTTGAACTTTATGGTATGCAAAGTATATCTTAGTAAAACTTTTTTAAAGAAAACAAACAAAGAGGAATATGAGGGAGGGCAAATCGAGGTAGTCAGACACCCCAAAAATACAAAAATTTTTAAAAAATTACTAAAGATTGCCTTTTGGAGCATAGGTAGCTTTCTAAAGCTTTTTTTAAAATAAAAAATGATAGTTAACTGTGGAGAAAATTAGAAGACAGAGACTATAAATACTGATAAAGGAATCTGACTCAGATACAAGATTCTCCTCCCCATACAAATTAGAATGAGGTGGTTCCTTACTGATGCACTTGGCTCTTAGAATAGGTTTTAATCTCGTCGGGACAATTTGCGGGAGCCCTTGTGAAATGGGAGAAGGATGAATTAGGTGACCTTTTATGTGCTTAGCTTTTTTCCACCTCTCTCGGAAAAATGTTGATCCTCAGCGTTCAAAATGACGCACCACTCCCAGCACATTAATCTCGGGGAAAGGAGAAGAGACGCTGCTGTTTCTTGAAAAGTTTTATTTGGTGACTATTGACATCATAGTGCACATTCCTCTTACAACCGCGAAAAGTCTTCTCTAAACAGTTATTTTTTTACTTAAAAAAAAAAACAACCCAAAGCTGTACTTGTAACCTATGTTAGTCATTAACGTAAAGAAATTTAAATTCTGTGTAGCTACCTCTACGTATGTTATTACTACAAACACAGAGAATACACTAGGCCTAGTTTTGGAGAGTGTGTAACCTTCTAATTCAGTTTTGTTTGAAAACTAAAATGATATTATTCTCACTCGTATTTACGGAGGACAAAACCATCTTAGTTAAGCCTCCCACTGCTTCCCAGTACTCTCTGTGTTAGGAGAAAATAAGTCCATGGTGAGTCCTTCAGAACAGCCTTCCTTACTATGCCCAGGACCCCAGTGCCTCTGAAATAAAGCAAACAGAGTGGCATGATTGGAGCGAGGCAGGCTCTTCTCCGTCTTCTCACCAGATTCGGCACAGATCTTTTCTAGCCTTTAATTCTCTGGTCAGGCCAGGTAATGCTTGGTTTCATAGCAAAGTCTGTGTCAGTACTGCTGCTCTTGATTTTAGTCACACACTCGACAGTATGCGTTCACTGACTAAACACAGTGTTTAAACTTTCCTATTTTTAGGGTCAGTAATGTAAACTTTCATTTCCAGTGTTCTCAAATAAAACATCTTTAATTCGGCTCTGTGTTTATGGAATAACAGCTTGTGGTCCTAGGACCAGATATTGTTAAACTCTCATTTGTTAAGAATATTAACTAAAGGCAACTCTTCCCGGCCATGAACCACTTCCCCTCCTCAGGAAGAGCCCTGAGTCCTGCTAAGCAAGGGCATGGTCAAACTGCCCTTTCTCCAGGCCTTCTAGCCCATCAGCCCAGGTTGAAGTCGGCATGCTCCGATACGGGTCCAGAAGAATCCGGAAGCACCTGACAATAAGGATGCCCAAGAAAATAAACAACAAAACCACAAAAACAAACGTCGTTTTCTGCTCCAGAGACATGCTAGAATCTGAGGACGTGTTCCCGAGGGGCACTAGGGGTGAAGGGATGGGCTGTCCTCCATCCATTGTCCAGGGAAGGCAGATCATAGGACCTCCGGGGTTCCTTTTCTTCCATCATCAGTCTTCTGAGATCATGGTGACGGCACCCTGGAGAGCTGAAGTAATCTGGAAGGAGAAAGAAGGGGAAGCAGAGGGAATTTATCTTCCAGATTGATGGCCATGTTTTTCCAACAAAAGAAATTCTTAAACAGGCTATTCCTTCCCCAGAGATGCTTCATTTTGTGTAATTATGAAGAAGAATATTTCACTCTTCTGTGAAATGACCATCCTCAGAGTAGCCACTAGGGCCAGGATGGATGGGCAGTGAATGTAAGTATAGACAGAAGATGAGAAATGGGCAAGGTAATGTTGTTCTTGGGGTGAGCTATCAACCAGTCCTAGCCTCTCTACCTCTTCTGGCTTCTCTCAGTTGTATTACTGTCATATCAGTCTCATCATGGTACCTCTGACTGAGCACCAGCTATGTGCCAGACTGCGGCTGTACTTGGCATGTGTGGGCCAGTTGGCTAGGAGCTCCACAGAGGCAGGAACCTATGTGGCCCTAGTGCAAAGAAAATTAGGCCAGAAAAGGTACTCAATATGGGTGCTCTGGCAGGCTTAGGCTCTAGGCTGGAGGCTTTGGGCCTCCACTTCACTGCTAAATGAGGCTGGGACCTTGAAGAGGTCGCTGAGTTGTAAAAAAACCAGAAATGTCTGCACCATCTCATGGTGCAATGATACTGATGAATGTCTGTTAAAACCCTTTGAAAGGTATACAAAGAAGAAGAGAAAAAAAAGACAACAAAGCCTTGCCTCACTGAAGACCTGACTGAAATAGCTATAATGCTTCTACTTTTTTTCAATTGCCCGAGCCAAGGGAAAATGAGATATCTCAGAGTCTCCAATCATCAAGTTACTGCTGCTTTTTCTTTCTTCTTCAAAGACAAAAGACCAAGTTCAATACTTGACCCAGAGAAGCACCTAGAGAATTGAGCTGGGGATAAGGAATTGATTGACTACATGGTTTTAAAAAGGACAGTTTTCTTAACAGTGACTCTTACCGCTTAGGACCATTTGGTAGAAAGGACAAGAAGAAAAAGACAACTTACCATTGGTGAAAAAATTGAGGCATTTGAATATTACAGCTGGTTTTAAGGACAGAAGGATATACAAAGATCATTAAAAGCTTCAGGTACTGAATTAAATCAATTTAAATCAAATTTGGTAAAGAAAGGTACACATATTAGACATTGCCATATAGAAAGTCTTCATGAATTTGTAAGGAAAATTATGTAACACAGTAGTTACCTATACAAATTAACATAGATCCAAGAAACTAGGCTCAACAGAAGTAAGCAGCCAAGTATAACCTGAAGTATCAACACAGTATTCCTTCAATTAACTTAATGGTTATGGTAATTCACTTAATGGTGGGTTCTTCAATTAACATAATGGAATGGTTTTTACCTTTAGTGTGGCATTAGTAATCATAACAGTTAGTGTGTGGTTGACACTCACAATGTTTATAAAAATCACAGTTTAAAGCACAACTGTGATTTGTAATGGTGATCACTAGTAGTGTTTGAGAGGAAGATGTTACCAGTTTGGGGGTAATACATCCTTTTGCAGTCCCAGCACTTTAATTTTCTCCAGCACTCGGAATTGAATTCAGGAACTTCACACTGTTTCATGTATTCCCCAGACCTTTTTAATTTTTTATTTTGAAACAAGTTCTCATTAAGTTACTAAGCTAGTGAGATGAATGCAAATGGCTGTCTTCCTGCCTCAACTTCCCAAAGGACTACAGACATGAGCTACCATACTCAACCTGAATTTTTAAAGAACTGTAATAGTTGAAAGATTCATTTATGATTTATATTTGTTTCAAAGCAAGATTAAGATTCAATTTAACTCTATTTTTTTAAATAAATAAGTTCTTTAGAAATATAGACCTGGTGAGTTGGGTTTGGTTTAAATCTGCTTCTTTTTAAGTACCCTCTCTACTTTGGGCATTGATTTCCACTGGAGCTGGAGAGAAGGGAGCAGAAAGGGTAGCCATGCCCTCTAAGGGACCTTCCTTGGCTTATCAGACTGGAGCCATCTGTAGCCACCAAAAATACTCACATTGGCCTTAATCATATCAATTGCACATTTCTCCAAAGGCTGACACAAAGGAGAGGCATCTGATGATAGAGGAGATAAACCTTGACTACCCCTGACATGCCCCTCCCTCTGTTCGTGTCCACAGGAGCGTCCCCACTTTGACCAAGGCTTTCTTGGCTAGTTTACTAGAATCCCTTTCTGTGTCTATTTTTGTTCCTGCCATATAAACGCAGAGGTCTCCCACCCACCCTACCTTTTTTTGCTCTATCCCCAACAGTGCCTAGCAAGTATGCATTTCCAGAAAATTCTTTCTAAAAACAATACATAACCCAACAAAGAATGTAGGAAAATCAAAGACCATTAACTATAAATGTACAAGATAAGGATTTCTGGATCTGGAAACTCCAATGGAAAGAGAAAAGCACTGGGTAATAACTCGGTACTGAGAGCCCAAATCATGTTCATTTAGGGGCTATAGCAATCCCAGAAACCCTAGCTGAGAGACTAATGGTTCTGATTTACACTATCAGGCACATTTTCCTTTCCAATCTTCCTGCAAAAGATGGGGGCTCAGCTTCTCCACAGGAACCAAGAGCATTAGGATGATTTCCAAGTGAGTTTCCATTTTATCACTCTTTTGATTAGAAGGCATGAGGCATGAGGTGCAGCTCAGCTGTGCAGCATGTACATAGCATGTGCAAAGTCCTGGACTCGATCCCCATCATCACATGTACAGGCACAAAGTCAAGAGGTAAGAGCATGGTTAACTCTCTTTGCAGCCTGGCCACGCACTTTGAGAGGCCCATTTAAAAAACCAAAACCAAAAAATAAATAAATAAAACAAACTATATATATATATAAAAACTCATCATCAAGCTTTTCTAGAAATAACAAATTGATGAGCAAATAGAGATGATTTGTAAACTTTCCTCTCCCAGTATACCACAGTGCCTATGTTCTTACTAAAATAGCTTCTTCTTTGGATCCAATAATCAAAGTCCTCTTTTAAGTCGCAGCATTTTACAAAGGAAAGGGACACACTAGCATCTTAGCAGAAATTTATCTGTGAGGATTGTCTCCATTTGAAAGATGAAAAATTTGGATGATAGGAAATTGAAAGAGAAGGAGCTGGGGATTTAGCTCAGTGGCATAAGTGCCTGTCTGGTAAGCACAAGGTCATGAGTTCAATCCCCAGTACCCCCCGGCCAAAAAAAAGACGAAATTGCAAGAGGAGGAAAATGTAGTTAAAGGAAGACCTTTCTTGGAATTGAGGGACTGCTAGAAAGAATGGAGGCAGTTAGATGGTAGGTAAAAATGAGAGGATCAGAAGATGATTATAAAGGGATACAGGGATAAAGAGATCTAGAAACCAATGCCGACTACTGCACAATTTTTCATAGGACTGATTGAAATCCCTGGAAGATCCTGCTTGACCTCTAATCCGCTAATAAATAATTTACAAATTTAGAAAGCTCGATTGTATATTTAAGTTGAAGGAAGCCTTAGATATAAAATGGAGAAAAAGAAAAAAATTTATCTCTTTACTGCCACAGTGTAGAAACAGTGAGACGCTGAAATTTTTTAACTGTATATCTTAAAGTATAATGTCCTTATTTCGGGCAGAAATGATTATTAGAAGATATTCATGATTACTTTTAACTTAAAAATGAATTCTTTTGAACAACAGTGAAATCTGGGATAGCAAATTATTTCAAACGTCTATTTCAGACATCACCTGACTTGCTAATAACAAATGGCAGATATTTTAAGCATGGAGAAGAGTCACAGTTACTCACAGCAGTATTTTAGTCCTGACTGGCTTTTCCCATCACGCAGTACATCTGTGTCTTCTGTTTGCCAGGTCCATTCACGTTGTGCTCAGGAAATAATGTCTAATTTTAATAGTGGACCAAGAAAATCTTAATCAAAAGATGCCATTAAAAATAATACAAGACAACCTTTTCCTTAAGGTGAGCTCCCTGGACTCCTCCATACTGACAGTGGGAAGCGTCTTGTGAGCAAAACGTCTTAGCGATGGTCAGTCACAGCACGAGCCACTCACCTGAGTGATTTTCACAGTGTTCTTTCTCCACCCTGTGTCCCGATCATCTTTCTAGTCCAGCTCTTGCTCTTCCTCTTTCAGAAGACCCGCCTACCATCCCTGTGACTACAGCCCATTCAGCTCCCACGGCCCTGATGCTCTGGTGCATTCTGGACCACTAAGTGGACCGTACTTATAGTGGGATCTTCTATAGTAACTTATCCTCATAAGTTTACAAAGGAACAAGCATAAATTCACATTCAGTCTCCACTACAATGCCCGTTGTATTCGTAAGAATAAACATATGTGTGATTAGGTCTTGGGACCCCTGAAAATGCCTTCCTTTTGTCTGTTCCTCAGCTCCACCTAACACTTGCTGGTTCTGAGCAGCTCCAGGTTCCCACTCATAATGCTCTCTTCTGCTCCCCTTTGCTGTCTGCTCCCCCTCTTTCAGGATAGCACCCATGTCTCCTCCTCAGAGGGGTCTGACATCTCTTCTTCTGAGGGATGGGGCTTTCTAACACTGTCTCCAGGCAGCAGTCAGGACAGGACAAGGGCCCACAGTGCTGTCACTGTCTCCTTATTAAACAAGTTCCTTCAGAAGTCCTTTGCTCTTCTAGGAGCACTGCCTCTTTGAACAGAGGTTCAGTCAAATGTTTGAAAAGGGGTTCAGCCCTTATGGACCAGGGAACTGAATTCAAAAATTAAGGTTTCATCTAACTGATATAATGAGGGAAAAATATGTCATTAGCTCAACTAGCATGTCCAATTGTTACAGTAGAAATTGATCTTGTTTCAAAGAATCACAGCTACTCCAAGCTACAAAGACATTTAGTAATCACAGCGTTCATGAATAGAAAAGCCATGAAATATTTGGCTCTTTAAATTTTCCTTAGCTTCTGCTAAGAGGTGGGGTCCAAAATATGAAAATCAATCAGAGGTAGACAGTCATCCTGCTACTGAAGAGGTCAGTCCCTTCTTATTTAATCTGTATTTTTTGGTGAGAAAAGGCAGCTATTTAAACTATACAAAATCCTAATGCCTGATGTGCAAACTATTACACCAATATGTATGCCTCTTAGGACATTTTATCTTATTTGCATCTCATTACACAATTTCATAGAAAGGAGAAACACTTTTTAAGAAGAAAATATATCTTAATGAAATGACATATTTCTTTTCTCCTTTTCAAGTGACAACAACAGAATCAATTATGTGCATCTGGCCCACAAGGACAGTTGGTCCTGCCACCTTATCTTCACGGTCGGTGACTCGGGGGCCCACCCTCCTGGAGTAGTGGCAAAGATCATAGCAGCACATGTCGCACACACTGCAGGCTCAGTAAGACAGTGACAATGAAGGAGTGTTTTCTCTTTCTTCATTTCTGGGCAAAGTGAGGGTTATTTCTAATGTTTTTATATAATTAAGGACACAAAGAAATGAAAACCTATAAATTGCCCCAAATCATAAAAATCAGTTGTCAAAAGTGTAGCATCTGTCTTTACCCCTTAGAGATACTAGATCCTAAGTTTTTCTCTGCCATGCTGAAATGATTGAACGTCCTCACCCCTCCGGGTTAATGGCATGTAGGATGCAGTTGAGCAATGTTTTCTGTATTTTAAGTACTCCTAAACCACATAATTACCGTACCTAATTTTTAAAACTCCTAGGCCAGAAACCTAAATACGTGACTTGAGATGTTATGAAAAGTAGGTGTAAAAATAGCCTGTCCATTGAGCGAGAACACTCGCGCACTTGTTCAGTGTAGGTTGACAGGACACTTCGCCCTACAAAGTCATCCTGTGCGCTTTATTTATGTTTACCTGGCAGACCAGTGAGACTAATCTGTACTCTAACAGGAAGGGAGCTAGCCAGCAATATGCAGGGCCCCGCAAAGGCCAACTTCTCCCAAGTGCTGCACTGTTCTTCAATAGTTCTAAAGCTGGCTGCCCAGGGTAACTCGGCTGGCCTTTAGCACGGTAATACATAGCCTGAGACTGGGCTAAATAGAATCACTCTCCACTTTCTGAGCTAAAGGAAGCCTGAACTGCACTCCTGTTTGTAGCACTGGAGCCTCTCCAGGTGTACCCCACCATTCTACGCGTGCAGACCTCCTGAGCGACCCTATACCCAGCTCCCCCAACAATGGTGAGCCCTTTTCATAAACCTAATTATCCAAATTATCAAATAACCACATTAGCAAGAGTGACTCCCTTATGAATCTTTTGGGAATTCTACATATTAGCCCAGTGAACAATAACTTGCATTCCAAGATGTACAGAACAAAGATGTCAAATATTTCATATAAATTCAAAGAATTTATGACCAGCCAAGAACTTCAGGTAAAGAGTTCCTGCCTCCTTCCAGGTGCTTCATATATTTTAAATCTTCCTACTCACCCCCTTTATTTTGGGCTCATTTCAACACATAATAACATCTATATATTTTTTTTTCCCAAATAAGGTCCTACTGTTCCCTTATAGTAGCCTTGATGCTTCTAAATTCACAGCATGTCTAAGGGTAGATATTTTTTTACTCTAAAAAAAATAGACCAAGGCTCCTAAGAAGCTCACAAAAAATAATTTTTAAAACACAAGAGTGTGGCCAGCTATGAGTGTCAACAGGCAGTTTCCTGGAACAGTGCCAGCCCCCGCGCTGCGCCAGGAAGTCTGCTCTCGGCTCATCCCTGCAAAGTCAGCCTGCAGACACGCTGCTCGGGTTTGAGAGTGGACACTGTCCTTACACTCAGTGCTCTGTGTCACCTCTGGGTCACTAGGGGACCTTGCTTTTTAGCCTACATCCCAAGCCAGTGGTGTTTCATCCTTATCTTTATCTACCTCCTAACACTTGCTTGGAGAGTTATAAAGGGACCTGCAGCGCCAAGGCTGCATGCAGTCCAAACGAGAAGATCAGAGAAGCACTGTGAGGGTGCCAGGCCTTCGCTGGTATTGTCCAAAGAAAGGCACCTCTGGCAAACTGGTACTTGAACTTCAAATAATAAACCACCCAGTTCCCCCTGCTTTTCTATCTTTTTCCTCTTGTGTTTCATAGTGCAAAGGCTGCTGGCAGAGACCTCAAAAAGCTAGTGCTCACACAGCTCAGCAGCTAGGGACGGGCAGCCGGGGACAGCAGCACTCTCATTAGGGGCTGTTAAGTTCTGACCCTTTGCAAACAAATAGAAACATCCTTATTCCCTGTTAGAAGTGTGGATGTTTTAGCCTAATGGAAAAAGAAAACTGTACAAGGCAAACAGCTTCCAAGAATAATTTACTGCAGCTTAGGAAAGAAAAAAAAACCCTGTTTCCTACTTCTTTAACCAGTATCAGTACCATAATAAACAAAAGCAAGCTTTAAAAATAAAGGCATTGTACCCTCATGTTAACTTTCCCTGGCATCTGTTTAATAGACTTCAACAGCTAGATTTAAATTCCGAACTTGGACCCAAAAGATAGCTGTGTGATTACTGCTCATGCATAAATTGTAATGCATAAATCTCATTAATTAGCCCATCAGAGATACGGTTATGGTCAAGTACCTGGATCTGGCTGAACAAACGCTCGATCCATTTCCCGGTGGAACAGTTACAGGTAGTTAGAAGCCTCTTTAGTTTCCATTCTTCCCGACCAAGCTGTATTAAAGCAGGAGATAGTGGTGGCTGTGAGCAGCTGATGGCACACCCCGGATCCAAAGCTGTTGTTTCAGGCTTAGAAACTTCCCATTAAAACCCCGAGTTAAAGGGGCACCGTCTTTCTGTGCGAGGCATCATTAGCAGCCAATACAGCTGCTTCTTTGAGGCGAGCCATGATTTCAGTTCTGCCTCAGCAACTCTTCAGAGGATTCTGCTTCAGTGAGTAGAGGCAGTATCCTAACAGTGTGTCTGAAATCATCTTCAAGAAAGCATTGACATTCAAAAGGAGTACAAGGGAAAACATCACTGGGCATTCCCACACCTTTTCAAAATCAAAGCCATAAATCTACCAGGGCTCTGTCTTCTTTATTGATTGTTGACACCATTCCTCTTTGGGGATGTCAATTAGCACCTGCAGCAACCATGCTCCACATTGATTATGGTCTGTGACCTTCAGGTCAGCTTAATTAATGGATGGAAAGGGTGTCAACTTAGCATTGGGGATGTGAAGACTCCTTTTCCTAAAGAAAACTAAAGTGATCTTTTAGAAAAGTAGCATTTATAGGGGGCAAGGAAGAAAGCACAATTTAAAAAGAACCAAATCATGCTTTCACCACTCATTTTTAAACATTCTGAGCTTGAAGTTTCCAGGTCTGTTGTTCCTTTGGCCAGTGGAGATAATGGTGGCCTTGTCAGGTCCCCAGCCCATAGCGGCCACCTGAGACCCCCTGGTAAGTAAAAACGATGGACTTCTGATAAGAGAAAGCCATTCTCATCTACAGACTGTAATTGTATGACACAATACTTAAATTACTTTCTTGGATGTAGCACTTAAATACATGTGGAAAATATTTTAAGATAAAACTCTTTTCTAAAAAAAAATACTTCTCTGGAAAGAATTCAGTATAATCCACAAGACTGGAACATCCTTGTTTTTTGGCAACTCACCACATTCCTCGTTGAAGTGGAAGCACAGTTAGCAACAACACGCCCACCCACCAAATGATGGGGTGCACGATATTTAAAGCCACCTCTGTGCCTGTCAGCTCCACTGCCTCCTTAGCCCTTGGGAGGAAGCGGCCATTTCAGCGCAGCTCTGGGAGCCGGAAGCATAGCTCATTACTGCGAAGAAAACCCCATCTGCAGATAACAGGCCCGAGTCTTACACAGACCTCAGAAACCATGGAGGTTCTTAAAAACCAGCTGCTAAGTGTCAGGATCTAACATTAGAACCCAACGCTTTAGGTTAGACTCTCAGCTCAAAACAACAGAAAAGATGATTCCCATTATGTTTTCCTGATTTTTAACCGAATTCTTTCTCTAGTTAGTTTTACTCACCTTATTTTCACATGAACACACACACACACACTCCACCCCATCCCACCTCCCCCCACCCCAGAAAACACCGTCGTTAAATACTAACTGTTGTCTTTTGGAATTCCAGCCGGCCACGATGTTCTGGTACAGGGCACACCCTACGTTGGCAATGCCAATGGAGTGTGGTGACCCCACCCCCGCTCATACATTTATCATTCCATGTAGTCAGAAATAAGCCTGCACTCTGGCTCACCCTGCCAAAGAGGCCTCCTCACATATTGTTTTAGCCTGTGGCCTCTCAGAGGTGGAAGGGAGCCCGGCAGAGCTGGGGCAGCTCTTGAGCTGTTCCACAGGCTATAGCCTGCTCCAGTGCTAGAGGTTTGAGTGCGTGGCCTATTTTTAAACTCTCTAGCAAAGTAGATTCTATAGCCCCCTGTGACAACTTCTGTTTAAACTAACTTCTGCACTGCTTACACAGTGTAAATGGGTTGGCGCATTTCTTTTCTTTCTCTCCTTGCTGCAGAAAGCCAGTCATTAACCACCACAATATTTTTGTCGGAATGCTTCTTCTTCCCATGGAAGCTGGAACACATAAACAAAAGAATATTTGATGAAGATCTGGTGTTATACTTGGAGGCAAGTTTGCATATTTCTTTTAGAAGACAATTATAATCTCGATTTATGGGAATCAGCCCTTCCTTCCCCCTATGCAGCTATATTACATGAATCATCATGGATTCTGAAACAATGAATAAGGATTTATAAAATTCCATTTGAATCTTTCATGGAGGGTCCTATGTCTTTAGTCTTTAATAATTTCTATAGATCTTCTTGGGATTATTTACAAAATTTCTGCTCTCTGCTTTGGCTTTAAATAGGTAGGGAGCCCAGAATTGGAATGAAATAGGCTGATTTCATAATATATAAATGTATACTTCTACTTTTACCCATCCTGATCTCTGGGTTACTCTGGTACACTAATTTTGCCTTTCTCTTCAACCACACTACACCATGAGTTAATACTAGGTAGATATTTACTTTAAGAACTTTTCCTACTTTGTTATTTCAAATCTTGTCTTTAAGATTCTTTAGCTTACAATTCTTCCCTAAAAATTTGATAATGACAAATTTGATAATGACTTTTCCATAATGACACAGACAGCAAATATGAGAAGTCTTCATAAGCCATCACAGTTATTATTGTGTTTCTTCTGACTCCACCTAATTCTTTAAAAATGGAATAAAGTCTTGATATATCCCTTTTGATTTTCTCAGGTCAAAATATGGCTTTGTTTTCATTCACTCGTCTATCTTCACAGGTCAGTGAGCATTTAAAGTGCAGGAGAACGCTCCGGAAAGTTAATAATATTCACAACAACCCTACACATTAGGATCCATATTTCAGCATTATTAAACACAAGCAGGTGAAAGTCCAACTGCAGATCGGCAGCCTCCTGGTTTGATATTTTCTCAAACGCAGTTCTGCACACGTTACATCTGCGTTACACTGAATGCGCAATTGGTAGCTGATGAGTCTAGAGAAATATTCAAAATGAAGTTGGGGAACAAACAACACTGTTACATGATGAAATGCATTTGAAAGAAAGAAAACACTAATAGGATTTAATACTTAGGAGGATTTACAATACTAAATTTGTTCATTCTTCCAATATGTCAAAATAAAAACAGTAATGCATGCTGAAAGGAAATGCATCATGCTTATAAAAAGCTGATCTCAAACCACAAGAGAAAATGATATCACAAAATGCACAGCAATAATTCTATTGGAGATAATATTTGCAACATTTCTGTAATTAACTCTTATGAAATATGAAAGTATAAGAACATCATTATGGATTATCCTTGTTCAAAGGAAATATTTTGGAGTTAACAATCTGATGGGTAATTTTATTCATTTAAAGTAACTTTTACAATAGTGGCAATTTACTTAATGGTTTTGAAATACTTAAAACATGCCATAGAAAATGCCAATTAAAGTTTCATATAAACCATCCCTATAAGTTTTTATGTCATCATTTTGGAATTATTCTTCCCTTCTGCTCAACAGCTGCATTTTAGAAAGGAAACTATGCCATGTAGACAATTTGAGCACTGAACAGCCCAGGACATTAAGATGATCAAGAAAATGAAATAGATTATAACCGGAAGATACTGCCCTGTTAGCCTGACTTTAATACCTGACAAAATTCTGGAATTGAAACTCTTTCCACTGAAAAATCAATTTGAAAACACCTAGAGGAGAAAAATGTCATATGAAGCAGTTTAAAATGCTTGTTAAAAAAAAGAATCAAAGAAAACCAATCTCATTTTTTGATATTTGAACTTGTGGAGATGGGAAAGGAGGACGAGGAAATAAACAGAAGTTGTGAAATGCGGTTGTCAAATGTGAGTTTCAGCTGTTTTAATGCTGCATCTCATAAATAACATGCTCAGTTGCTGCTTGAAAAATTTAACTTTAAAATTATTTTGGTAGAAACAATTAACAATTTTAGCTATGTATTACTTATTAAGATAGACAAATACTAAGGTGAAATATTTCTCCTCTAACTATGTGCCAAACTTTAGTAGGAGGCCTACCATCTATATTTTTACTCACAAATTGTATGTATTATATATTTATATGAAGTCTATAAATATTATAAATCACTTGTATTTTGTCATATATGACATTAAATTGCCATATAAGCTTGTTAAGCATACATATTTCAGGAGGCTGAGGTCCATATAATTTAATTCCGTCAAGCCAAGCATCTGTGGTTTGAATAAGAAAACTACATGATTAATGAGGTAAGGCATCTGAGATCTATACTGCAAAAAGTTATACAGTTGAACTTTTTATTCCTCCTTGATTATTTGGCCATAATAGCCATTTTAACTATATGAGAAAGAGACTCAAGCTTAAGATTTTAGGTGAAAAAATTACTTTGAAAAACTAACTCCATGACCTCCCCATTAGGAAAAATCCGTATGTCCCGCACAGAGGTCTTCTGCCTGACATTCTTATTCAAACTATATCTTGTCTTCTGCCATCTCTGCCTTTCTCCACCTCTGGCCTTCCACTAGCATGGTAGTAAACAATGGCCAGAGTAAGAATCCATACGAGGAAGACATCAGGATGGAACAGGGGTCAGAGGGAAGTATGGTCTGTTCCTGGCAGGGGGAAGGAGACTGGAGGAAGGCTGGACGACCAGGCAGAGCTTAGAAAACACACAGAAGAGCTATGGTTGGAGGCGACTGACAAGCTCAAAAGCCAAGGTCAGGAATGAGAAGTGGGGCTAGACTAGGGACAGGCGGAAGGCCTGAAGACATTTCCAAGGTTATAGGGTTGCCAGTGAGTGAAGTCCAGATGCAGCTTTTGGGAGAGGCACTGGCAAGATGGAGTTAAATCATCAATTATGATAGCAGGACCATTTCAGAGAATGCCAGCCTTGATACAGTAAGCAGGAGCTCTATCAAGATGCATTAAGAAAAATATAACAAGAGAAAAAAAGAGCAGCTGTAAAATTCCTCCTCCTTGGACTATCCCAGGGAGAGGGAGACAGTGTGCAGCTTGTTGATTTTCATTATAAGCCCTTCCATGCAATCTGAGTACTTAACAGTGTGCTGATTGCTTAAATATGTACAATTTTGTTTTGCAAAAGCTGTCACTGTAATGTGAGCAAGCCATTAAAAATACATAAAAACATTTTCTAAACCTCAGGTATCTTATGTGCTAGCAGCAAAAGAATGGATGATTCTTTGAGGACAGGGGTTCCTAGAACAGTCAAAATCTTACTCCTAGGGAGGAACCGTCTTGCCCATAAATAAAGCTTATCTTTCTCCCTCTCAAACATCTTATGTGCACTTAGAATGTGATTTATTGTAATCATATGCAGTGTAATAAAATCTAAAGCATTGTCCTGATTTTCCTGTATCAAACAGACATCATTTGTTTTTATATGTTTTATCTATTTATTCATTTGTATAACTAACTTCTATTTAATTATTTATTTGTTTATTTATTTATGTGTACATGTATTTATATCCCATTAAATTTCAGAAATGTTTCAAAGAAAACTATATAGTAGATAATATGTCATTGGTGCTAACAGAGTGTCACATTGATTATATATTCAATGAAATTTTTCATTGCTGGTCTAGAAAGAAAGCTGTGAGTTCCTGTTCTCAAATTTGTTTGAAAAAATAAAATAGTTTTAGATTGATTGGCTGAAATGACAGACATCATATTTGACTAAAAAAAACCTATTTTATAAGCTTTATTTTTGTAATACATAGACAATTGCAATAACATATACTTCAGTAGGCTCAAATTTTTTTTGCTGAAAAAATGAAAAATACTGGGCAGCAAATTAATGGGGCCTGAATATCAACTTAGAAAATTTTTTGAAAGACCTTATAAGAGAAGCAATTCTTCATTTGAAATGCCCAAGAGTAAAACTTTTCAAATAACCTAAAACAGAGCAGATATTTTAAAATCTTCACTTCCACTTTCTTTCATCCTTATGAGAATGCCTTTCAGCATAGTTTTGGGAAGGGCTCTTGCTTTTGTAATCACCATTTTTCTTAATTCAAAAGTGGATATTGGATCAATTGAGAAAAATGAACATTTAGTATTGCCAATAGCCCTGCAGTTGGTGTTGCATATCATGAATATGGTTAGGTGCTTGGGTCAAATGCCAATACGATATTCAGTGAACTACGGATTATTAATAGGTAAGCCAAGAAAAGGTGTGTTTGCAAATGGGGAAGGAATGAAGAAAAACCTATTGCTGCCTGCACATGCTAATGCTCCCAGGCCAAGTCATGAAGCAGCTTAGGCTATTCATCATCAACCATCACCTTGCCCATGGTCATACCTTGGAGAATTAGCCTGTCTGTCCTGAGATCAGCTGTCCCTGGCCCCTAGGTTCATGTGGTTTCCCTCTCAGAATGGAATCCTAATTCTCTCTAGCTGGCTATAATCCCTATGTCTTTTATTAACCCTCCTCATTCTGCAGTCCCATCACTTCCGACTTTTCCCAAGCCACCTGTTTATTCATGGTAATGAATAACCTCTCTGCGTTCAAGTATTACACATCCAAAAGCTACTTGATTCAAAAGCCTAAATATGGTAAAGAAGAATGGAACAAATTTTTTGAAATGTCAATAAGAAACTATTCTTTTTTATATTTTCCTGGAATTTAACACCATAAAACTAATAATAAAATAATAACAATAATATCATAATCACATTAATAACATCCATCAACCTTGTACCTTAGATCTTCTCAGACTTTGAACTCCTACAAATGTGAAGAATTAGCACATTTTACACATTTTTATCCAGTGAAGGTGGTGTGTGTGTGCATGTTTGTGTGTTTATGTCTGGGAGGAAGCATTTGTTCTGGATATGCACGATAATAAAGCAGGTTGAATCTCCTACTCATTTATATTTCATTTAACTTGTTATGATCTCAGCAGAGGTAAAAAATTTACCACAGACTTCCACACTGTGTCTCAAATATACATTGTCCTAAATATACATTGTAATTGGATTTTCCCCAAATTGTTTTTTTTTTTTCAACATCTTTGCCATACTTAGTCTGTCATAACCAGGCATGACTATTAACTAACACATTCCAACCAGTAATCTCCCTTTGTGTCACACAAGACAGGCCACATAAAACTGTAATTTTTTTAAAAAAAATTCAGTGACTGAAAATACAGAAGTTTGTTTCTGGCTGTATGTTCATTAAAGATCACTCAGGACTCTGCTCCCATGTTACCATCTTCCCCAATCTAAGCCCTAGGGAGAGGCTGGATTCCAGATGTGGAGGTAAGGGCAGTGAGAGAACTCAAAGCATGTTACCAAACTGTTCAGATTTTGCAATGGGAAAATCAAATCTAGTGACTCCACGTGAATTTAACAGGAAAAAATGTCACTCTTTCCTGGTAAAGAACGTGGAATGCTGTTGACCAGAGACATAGTATGTCCCACAGCTGGCCGGAGTTTTTCCCTTCTCCCTGTGAGGACGCATGCTTAGTATCCCACAAGGCAACATTCTCTAGTAAAACTGCTTCCCATCTCCACATCCAGTTCCATTCTGCCTCCGGTCCAGTTCCTGCTCCGCTACCACCTGCTCATACATAGTTGGACACCCTGCATCCACCCCCACCCATCCTGCATCACCCCCACGCCCACACCCCACATATTTGTTTCTAGCCTCTTCTCAGCTTTCAATTCAAGGGTTTACTTGATTTCTTTACTCTCTCATCTACAGGTCCTCTTGGGATTGTATCTTTCTTCCTTGAGAGCGCAGCAGCAGGATGTAATTGTTGATCTTGTGCTCGTGATACAGCCCTAGAACTCTGGGTCTCTGAAACATCAGACCTTTCCCACTGGCCAAGGCAAGTCAGACAAATTCAGAAGCATTTCCTACATCCCACCTCCAGGCCTCATGGATCAGTTACCACACTCGGTACCGCACAAGAGCCATATGAGCCAGGGACACATAAGAGGATTATTCCAGTTTAATAGGCACAAAAACAAAGTTTGGAGAGGTTAAGTCCTTTGCTCAGGAACAAAAAGGTCACATTGAAAACATTTTTGCTTACTTTTCACTTTTCCAGAGGACCAAAGATAACTAAAAAAGGCAGCGTGTCAAAATAAGTTTTGACAAGGCTTCCTGAAGAACAGTGGAATTCACTCCTTAGTAGGAAGGGGCAGTGAACAACAGCACGAGAGACTGCATCAAGAGTTTGAGAATTATTCCTCTGACCTACAGAAGCGACTTGATCAAACAGATGAGCAGAAAGTGTAGCCTGGGTGAGAAGTCATGTGGATATGAGGGAGTCGGCTGGACCTTCCTAAGATCCTTAGAAGAGTTTTATGTGTCTCTTTTTCACAATTCTGTGCTACTTGAAGTGATTCAAGAATAGCTTGCTTATAAATTAGACATTATGATTATTTATTTTTCCTGTTCTTCTCTGCCATCTTTTATTATTTTACTTTTTTTTTCCTTATTGGATAATTTCTCTGAAACCATGACTTTTGCCAAATCCTATGATGGATACAGGCAGAACTGGAATTTTTTTAAAAAGCAGAAAAAATATATGTGATAAAGCGTAACTATTAATTTAGACTACTAAAAACTTTATAAGGCACAAATTTTTCTTCTCTTTTCTTTTTTTATTACAGTTTGTTTCTTTGTTTTTCTCTGAGAACATAAGCCTAATGCTTTCCTCAGGGCAGAAAAGAAAAACTCTTTGCTACAAAGAAAAGAAACAAAACTCCAAACTTAAAGTCAGTGCTTTTGGACAGGATTAACCTGTTTGTGTTCCTGCATGGATTTAAGAGTTTTGAGTTTAATCCAGGTCTTAAAGTGAGCACCAAGTGGCAAGATCACCAACCCAACAAAGGGGTAGATTAGATTCCTGGGCTCCTTGTTACCCACCTCTAACCCTTACATTTAGGCCATTAATCTTACCTTCATTTAAAATGCTGCCTGAGTTGGGTCTAGGTGTTTCTGAACTGAGCACAACACAGGATCACAGGTTGGTTGAAAGAACAGACTGTCTGGCTTGTAAGTCTGCAAAAATGTAGTGGTTGACTGTGTCAGCTTGAATAAGAGGAACTCAACTAAATTGGCTCAGCAATTCTATACTGTAGAATATGGAAAACCCACCCTAGGGCAGCCCATTGCCTGGATTATATAGAGTGAAAGAGGAAGGACAGATGTGCTTGTGTCTTTGGAGGAGCTCCAGTCCTTGCCTTCACCTGGGACAGCGTCTCCTGGCTTCCACACAGACTCTTCAGCTTCTAGCACAGATCGTTCAGCTCTCTGGTATAAACCCATGGGCCTCCTGATGAAGACTCACTCTGGGCACTGTGGTGAGCTTGACACCATTGACTGGATCTTCAGATCTCCAGTGTGCAGTCAGACCCTCTGACTCTTCCACATCGCAATCTGTGGGTGGCCATTATAAGCCAGTCCTGTAAATTTTACATATATATATGTATAACTTGTATTATATCTGTTTCTCTAGGAAACATTGACTGACACAAGTAGTACAAAAAGTTAACCCAACCAGATAGAACACAACTTTGGAAAAAATTCCCATCAATGTTTTTCATGTGATATTTTCCATTATAAAATGATTTCTCAAAATTGTACTCTAATTAGTATGCAACAAAAAGATGGCACCACACTCCATCTCAGTAGTGTTGCCCAGTAGGAGGCGTCAGTAAATAAAGCAATCATTGTTTTACTAGAAGAATATGAGTTCCTATGTTTTAGTGAGATTTTTGAGTCTCAGTATATAAGTAGAATGTGCAAAAGCTGAAGTTTGGAAGCAATCTTGTACAATTTTAAACATAACTCATTGAGAGCAGTATGATCCACTGATAAGAGAATTAAGAGTTACCTGAAGACTCCTCAGCCTTCTTAGGTCATAATCTATGAAAGGAGAAACTATACGGGTCAGAAAGGTCTATATTCTTCCACTGGCTGTGGGACAGAGTTGGCCTAAGAAAGTGATCCCTTACATCTCATTTTCCCCCAGACATTAAAATGAGGAGTCCCTAACTAGACCTAAAATTCTGTGATTTTACACCTACCACATCCTCACAAGAAAACCTCACCACTTTCCTCCCAAGCTTGGATGAGCTTCCCAGAAATACTCCACATGTCCTTTCAGATAACTGAAGAGAATCCAAATTCTTCAAGAACTCCACCTTGTCAGGCTAGAATGGTTCCAGTAGCACTTCAGAAGAAAAATTAGAAGGTTTATTTTTTTCAAGTTCTCTTGGAGATTTTTTTTTCAAGAAAACATTTTACAGTATGATCAACTCTCAAAAATAGAAAGAAGGTTCTATGCTATTTCCCTCAAGTCTTCACTCTCAGCTTCAGTCAGTTGTTCAAATTCAGGGAGTGAAGCAAGGTAAGGGGCAGTGAGGGCCCTCTATTCCATTCTAGCAAGTGTATCCTACACTCTCTGGGGACACAAGGACGAATCACACTCATGGTAGATGAAGCCCAGTAACAACTTTCATACACAATCTTGTCTTTTAAATCGAAAGTATCAAGTACCCATAAATATTTTCCACAATCCATTTAACTATTAAAAATAGCTCAATGTTGCTTATAAGCCAATCATAAGGAATTATACTGCTATTTTAAAATACTTGTCCTTCCTTCTAACTGACAAATGATAGGAAAGAAAATGCAATTCTACAAGCATGTTTTTATATAAACACAAAAAATACCAATTCAGATCCACTATGATTTGTGTAATTGGTTCAATTCAAACATCATGGACAGTAATAACACTATTTATCTTCCTTTCAAAGATTGCTGTTTATGAAATGAAAACAAATTCAATGGGTTGCAAACAGAAGCAGGTAGTGTGAAGACCTAAATCAAGAGCTATTTCAGGAAGTCATCATAAATCACACAGCTTCCAGCGGGACCTCACTTCCAGAGGTCTTTAGGGTTTCACCATAAAATGTCTAACTAGGTATCTGTGTATTCAAGCATCTTAGAATATTTGATTTTTTTATATACTCAATCATGATATAACTTCAAAAATCAGTATGTTGACATCAGTTGTCATCTGTGCTGGCAATTTTCCTGACCCAATCTTCTAACGACCTCCAGATTCCACTCACCCACTGTGGTCCATTCCTCAGTCTCTTGGCCCTGTCCCAGTGACCCTCTATGGAATACACAGTCAGCAAAGTCTCACCACAAATAATTCATAGAAAAAAAACCCCTCTACTTTAGGAATTAAATGAGTAGCAGCTGGAAGACTGAGTTCACAATCAGAGCCTCCTCTATTTCATCCCCAGATGGCAAGGCTGGCTGAAAAAATGTAAGACCAGTGGGAATCCCAAGACCCAAGACAGAAGCCTGGCACACACATACACACATACAAAATAATCAGGCAAAATAATCAGTGAGGCCAGTAACGTGGAAGTGTCTGAAGCAGCAGCAAGGAGACAGCAGTTGGACTCTGACAGAACTCCACTGACAGGAGACCAGTTCCAGCCTCCACATCCAGAGGCCAAGAAAGTCTCCATACCCAGGACATCTCTGAGATGTAACATGGACATTATCACAGAACTGTAAACACCAGAAGAAGGTGGGTTCTTGGGATAGCTATGAAGAACCAACTACATCTGGAGGACATCTCTGAGGAACAGAGATCTCCTTTCCTCCTTGAGAGAGGCTTCAATGCTAGTGGTAGAGCCTATATCATGGGAGCTTGGTGGGCATCAACTTAGAAGACAAAATAAAAGAAAAAAAGAGAAGGTGGAGAATAGCAAGACACAGAGGTAGGGTGCGGCCCCAAACCCAAAGCCCCCACGAGGACAAGCTGGAATTCGACGAGGTGGTTAAAGTTGGAAGTCAAGCACTGGAACTCTCTGAAACAATAACAACAGAATGAAAAAAAGAAGTGGAAAATATTAGAGAGAAAATGATCTCTTAGGTACAAAAAGAAATGATGCTTAAAATTAAAGATATTAGAGAAGGTACAAATAAAAGAATAGATAAGCTTAGAAAAAGATGGACACAAAAAATGGCCAACATAGGAGAGAAATGGAATCCATGAAACAGATCCAAACAGAGATCCAGGAGATTAAAACCTCCATTGAAAGTATATGCAACAGATTGAACGAAGGAAAGGATAGCATTTCAGATCTTGAAGACAGAATTGCAACTAGTGATCATGAAAAGAAAGATATCTAAAAAATAGCAAGAGACCATGAGAAATCAATCCAACAGCTACAAGATGAGGCAAGGAACAATAACTCGGAATTGATTAGGGTCAATGAGAAAGCTGAAGACAGCATAAATGCGTAACAATCATAAATATATATGCACCTAAAACAGGAGCACCCAACTATGTAAGACAATTATTGGTAGGCATGGAAAATCAGATGAGCAATAACATAGTTGTAACAAGAGACCTCAATACCCCATTGTCACAGAGAGACAGATCAACTAGACAGAAAATCAGCAAAGAAATATCAGAGCTGAACCAAACCTGTGAACAAATGGAGTTCACAGGAAGAAGCCACCCCCTGAGGCCACATGCCTGTGGCCAGGAGAGACCCAGTGAGCCCAGCACCAGCCTAGAGAAGAAACCATGCCCGAAGGCAAGGCATCAGCAGCCCACAGAGATGCCCAGAGCCCAGCAAGCCCAGAGCTGGCCTGGAGAAGAAGCCACTCCCCGAGGCACTGCTGACATTGGGGAAGCATCCATGAACCACTGCCCCATGCCTCTCCACCACTCCAGGAACCCTGAATTGGAGGAACCCAGGTGCTGAGTCCAATCCACTACACTGGGGAACTGGTACCTGGGATGCAGTGATGGGCTGATTCCAAGGAACACAG
>PVJX010022475.1:0-30493 GCA_004027295.1 Dolichotis patagonum
TGCCGATCTCCAGGCAGTTCCCTGCGGATGATGGGCGTGCTTACCAGTCCCAAAGAGTCCCGCCGAGATGCAGGTCTGCGCAGACTTTCGATCCAAGAAGCCCAGGCCACTCTACGGGTCCGAGAGTTTCGGGTCCCAAAAAGAGACACTGACATTTTGTAATATGTGTATTCTTTTTTATTAATGGGTATTTTAGGTTATTTTCAAACTTTTGTTATTAGCGATACTTACAATGTTTCTCTGCGTACTTTCGTCAGTGGCAGCAGTAGACTAGTCAGGTGAGAGGGGTACTGTGCCATAGAAAACTAGGATAAGAGGGTGGTGGTGGCCCAGTGATTATACCCCTCTCTTCCTCTCCCCAAACACACATCCACTTTGAGAAGATCTGCTTGTGAGTGGCATCAGGCAGACAGAGGATGCCAATCTTCTGGCTGCCTGAGAAGTGTGTGCCATCTGCGGGAGTTTGATTTCCTTTGCTCTCTTATGTCAGCATATTGCCTATGGCTGCAGTTCTTTTCTCCTGTGGCTGCAGACACAGTCTGGTGATTAAGTCCCTGCCCACCAGAGTACATATCGATGAGTTTTCCTGTTCAGTTTATAATCCAGTTGTAACCGCCTTCTCTTCCTGCTTTTGGGTTGAGATCTTGCCTATGAGAAGGCCTGATCCCACTGGGTCCATGCTGGGTGCTAGGTAGGCTCCTGCGGCTCAGGAGGCTGAGGGGGAGGGAGGGCTTGATGGTGTGTGGTGTGGGTCAGAATTTTCTTCTTTACAGCCAACCCATGATCCAAACAAAACAGCCACAAAAAATAAATCAAGTGGCCTTTTACTCTAGGAAAATGCCTTGATGGTCCTGTTTTAAAGGTCTTTCTGCATTAAATAGAAAGATTGATGTGTGGCATTTTATTTAAACTGGTATTATGCATCATGTCACCAAAGTCAGCTCTCAAATCACCTGCCCATGACAGATCATAAAAGTCTGGCAGTTGTGATGTCTGGGTGAAAGACAGTGCCCTGGTTGATCTTTATGTCCTGGATGTTTGCAGCTCTCTTGTTCTTGGCTTGTTTATCTTTCAGGGTTTGGAACTTACAAAGCTACCATGCAGGAGGGGAAGGAAAAGCTGTGTGTGTGTGTGTGTGCACATAATCAAAACATGGTGAGTGTTTAAATAAAGAGTTAAAACTTATTATAACAAAAGACACATTACCGATGCTCCTCCTTGAAACACTCCCCCTGCTCTGAACACTCTTACTCCACCCTTCTTGCCACTTTGTGAAGCAGTTCTAGAAGTCCTCTTTAGTGAATGCCTCTATGAGGCAAGATCAAAGATACAGTCAATGCTCTTGCTGAGTACCGCCCAACGGACAGCCTGGCCCCTAAAACAAGATGGCATGCCCTCAGCCACCTTGTTCACCAGATCTGACCCCATGTGACTTCTGGCTCTTCCCCCAAATCAGGAATGATAGATGTTTTGAATTGATTCAGGGCATTGAGGCAGCCATGACAGTGCAACTGAAGACATGCAGGAAAGACGACTTCCAGAACTCCACAGAAAGTGGTTGGAAGGGTGGGATAAGTATATTTAAAGTGAGAGGGGTATTGCAAAGGCATTAGTGGCAATGCATCTTTTGCTATAATAAGTTTTTTAATTTAATAATTCACTGCACATTGCAATCACACCTTGCACACACTTATTAAGCATCCATTTAGTGCATCGTGGAATGAATTTAACTTGGTTCCAGTTGGTCCCAGTCAGTTCAGCAGAGAGCTTCTTAAAATATCACACAGAAATCTGTGTTTCATGAGTGCCCACACTCACTCCCTACATGCCCTTTCATTCATCCCAAGCTGACTGAAGTGACTTATGGGCCTTGTTTTGCTGTTTATCAACCTGTGGATCAAAGCATCTGCAGCAGGGAGTGATGGAGAAGGCCAAGGGTAGGGGGCCCATGAGGCACTAGACACAGTGGAGTGAGAGGGGAGAAGAAGCATTGGTAAGTTTAAAATTAAACCAAAGTCTTATGGGATGTGAAGTACAGGGAACAGATGAAGGGAATTCAGGATAGGAATGGTTTCTATAGATTCAATAATCTAGTGTGTAATCCAATGTCTGACAAATAAGGATCCAATACAACATTGGTGAGTCCATGACTGAATCAGTATTTCAGAGAGGTGGAAGTAAATGTCTGGAGGGAGTTGATAACTTATCCAATATGGCAAGGCTCAATAACAGGATAGCCAGGAGCATGATGGCAATTTGTCTACTCCATATAGGAATTACGAACTTTACCCGCTGACTTTACAAGGTCTAATTTACATGGTTATAATGAAGGAAAGTAGGTCTTTAAACAGTTTCTTAGAAAGTAAGATTTGACCCAAGCTAGTGGAATCAGCATAAGTCAGCCATGGGGTTCCACAAATTAGCTACCCTTGCAGAGGTGTGGGCAGTGGCATTGTGGGTATGTCTGTCTTGCTGATGTCCATGGCCATCTATGGCCTGTATGTTAGCCTGCTGGGCGGCCATCACACAATACCACAGGCTGTAGATTTTGAATACAAAGACAGGCATTTGTTTTCTCATAGTTCTAGAGGCTGGGAGTTGAAAGTCCAAGTGTTGGCAGCACTGATTTTGTCTGAGGCCTCTCTCCTCTGCTTGCAGGTGGTCACTTGAATGCTGGGTCTTCACAGGCCTTTCCATCCTGTATTCCTAAGGTCTTTCCATGTGGTTTGATCTTTTCAAAACATCTGAGGTTAGGCTAGAGCCCATCCATATGGCCTCCTTTACCTTAATTACCTCTTTAAAAACCTACCTCTAAATACAGTGATGTTCCAGGCTACTGGAACTAGGGCTTCAACATATGAATGTGGGGAGCCAACTTGGAGAACATCATTCAGTGCATAATAACTGGGCTGTCACTATTTCAGCTGAGGATTTGGAGGAAGTTATATTTTATAATGTCTTTGTACCTAAGTTGAAAAAGACCAAGGTTTCTACAGGAAATTACACACACTGTTGTGCAGGAAGAGACTGATTTCCTTGGAGCTTCTGGCTCTGAAGTCAGTCTTCCCATGAAACCGTTTATACTCTGCCCTGTGACTCTGTGGCAAGGGCACTATCCCAGGTACGGGTTTCTCCTTGCCCTTCTTACCCATTCCTTACTTAAATGTATGAAGCATGCACTGAATCCTGTCTCTGAGATGTCCACAGGTCTAAGTCAGGGCCTCTCAACTGGACCCAAGTGTTGCTCTGGGACAGGTCTTTCCAACATTGTGAAGACCATCCCATGCATTATAGAATCCTAGACCACTGTCTACTAATGTTTTATAGCCCCCATTTCCTGGTTGTAACCACTGAAAATGGCTTAAGACATTGTAAATTCCCAGAGAGGTAAAATTGCATGTATAGAGAGCCCCTGTGATTAACAATTTTCATGAATTGTGGCATGTAATCTTAACCAAGATATTAGGTCCTAGTGTCCATTATGCGAAGCTGGAACTGGAGGCAGAGGGAAGCTCAATTTTGCACCTGAGGTCTTTCCCTTGGACAACAGCAGGTTTGGAAAATATTCTGCAAACTTGGAGTTTTAAGTTGTAATGCTTTTGCTACCCTGAGAAGGACAGTGACGTTTCACTAGAGACCCATGTGACTTACCAAAGCTGGATGATTCCTATAGAGGAGAGGAGGCTTCCAATCTGCCCCTTCATGGCTTCATTTGTGCAGTAAATATTACTGAAGCACTTAGAATGCTCTTATACATATCAGGAGGGATGCTGCACTGATTAACGCTGTATAGTCCCTGCTTTAGGGGCCAGACAGTGGATAGGTAACCCCTCTTTCCCTGAGCCACAGCATCCTTTGTGTGAGGTGCTTTTATTCCTGTTATAGTTACAGATATCATTATTGTTATTTCCACAGTATAGATCTCAGCTTCTGAGTTTCACTCCAATTAAATTTTGGTTTTTTCTTTGTTTGTTTTTTGGGTACCAGGAATTGAACTCATGACCTCATGCTTGCCAGGCAGGTGCTTGTGCTACTGAGCTAAACCCCCAGCCCACTGCATCCAAACTTCAAATGCCAGGGCACTGTGATTCAGCTACTAGAGAACTCATTCTGTAGTGGCTTTGGTGGAAATTGAAAAAAGGCTCAGGATCAGAGCATATGTATTTTTAATGCATTATTGCAAAATAGCTGTTCAGCATTTTTCTGGTCTGATCGGTTAAATTTTTCCTCGTTTTCTGTCCTTTCCTCGACAAATGGTGAGATTTGGATGTTCTTGCAAGTCAGTTAATACTAAAGGTTTGGATCCATCCATTCACACTCCCTCCAAATGGGCTAAAGTTGATGTGATTTTTTTCTTTAAAAAAAAATTTTGTTTCATTTTAGGTTCAATGTGAATTCTTACCATAAAAGCACACATGTAGGTTTCTAACACTTACAGAAGCCTTTTGATAAATGGCATCATAAACATAGGCAATTTTCTACATCTTGTTTGTAGGCTGTTGAAATTTACAAGGTTTCCCTTTAATGCAATTGTCTATGCCAGCTAACAGGCAGTTTTATAGTCGATTTGTATTTATCATTAGGATAAAGCAAACCCTCACCTTAGATCCTTTATTCTCCCAGGAACATAAATAATTCCAAATAACCAGCAATATCTGGGCTGCCATTTGATTTGGCAGCTCTGAGGGAAATAGCTCTTATTTTGCTAACCATTAAACTACTTTGTTCTGCACAGATTTTCTTGAATTTTGAAAGGCCTAAAAATTCTATAATGTGTTATGTAAGTCTGACTAATGTGTACAAAATGTCCATGTCAAATTGTTTTGAAACAATCATTGCCTGATTGGATTTCCTTGTAAGCCTTTCACACCTTTGTCAAAGATGCCGGAAGGTAGCTTTGGAGAAACAGGGCAGGAGCAGCTGTGGGCAGGCTGGAAAGTTTTCAAGTTCATGGAGACTGTTGCAGTTCACAGCATTGGAGAAGTGCTGGACCCTGAGTAATGCTGTCACACTGGTGTGACTAGCTGAGCAGTCTGTCACCCTGTAAGGTAGCAGTAAGTTGGGAATGGTGACTCATGCCTGTAATCCCAACTCTCTGGAAGGCTGAGGCAGGAGGATCACAAATTCGATTCAATTTAGCAAGACCCTATCTCAAAATAAAAAACAAGGAGTTGGGGAGTAGCTCAGTGTGAAAACCCTGGGTTCAATTCTGAGTACTGAAAAACAGTAAGAACAAGCTAGTTTTCCTCCCCAAATGCCTAGTTAGGTCCTGAGTTATTCTAGATTTGAAAAAAAAAATTGACCCTTGTTATAGTCACATCTGACAAACTACATTTCTTTTTTGAGACAGGATGTCACTATGTAGTTCAGCCTGGTCTTGAACTTACTGTGTAACCCAGGCTGGCTTCAAAGTCATGGCAATCTTCCTGCCCCAGCCTCCTGATTCCTGGGATTACAGACATGTGCTACCATTCCCAGTGACTAACTACTCTTTACATGTAAAATATAAAAAGATGAATATATGTGTAGCAAGAGAAGTGTATTACATTATATATCAGGCACCTAAACAATGCTATCTTTCCTTTACTGTTGATCTCATATTGCTCACAAGCCATTTTATCCAGGCTGTTTCATCTCTATGCTATAGCAACAGGAAATATGACCAAGACTTAAGATGCAGTTAACTTCTCTTTCATGTTAAAAAGCAATAATCTCAGCTGTAAGAGGGTCAGGGTTGATATGATGCTGCCTTAACGTCATCAGGGATCCTAGACACTTCCAGTCATTTCTTTTCTGAATTTAGAATGCCGTATAATGCATAGGCTCACGGTTCAGAATGATTGCTGGCGTGTCAAATATCACACCCACATTCAAGGTAGCACGGTAGAAAAAGAGGATTTTTTGTTCAAGCTCGTTTAAAGGAACTGGATGGGAATCTGCCACACAAACAAATACACATCCTAGTAGCAAAACCTTGATTTCATGGTTATACTTTGTGTCGAGCGGGAGTGCAGTAAGAAGCGAAATTTTTCAGTTGGTTGGCAATGAACTCAGCTGGAAACCAGGATCCTGTTACCGAGAAAGTTGGGCAAATTACAGTCACCCTTACTTCACTGGGGACAGAAGACAGCGAGGACACAGAAGTAGGGCTCTTCTGGTGTGAGGTCCCTGCTCTCAGGGCAGCTCTGTCTCTGTTCATTCTCTTTCCCTTTCTTTTCCCATGTGGCCCTGCTGAGAGGAAGCTTGGTGGCATGGGCACAGCAGGTGAAGAAGGTCCCTCTGCTGCCTGTGTGACCCGGCGCTCTGTGCTGGGCTGTCCCTGGGTGGGCCTGCAGTCTGGCATATGCTGCAGCAGGCTGGTGTGGCTCAGTCCCTGAGGCTGGCGGCTCTCGTGTTGTGGCTGACCAGACTTAGTCATCTCACCTGTCCCTGCGTGCTCTCAAGATTTCTGTCACTGCCTCCTCACAGGCCCAGAGCTCCTCAGAGCAGAGAAAGTTAATGTCTCTTGAGTCTTTAGTCTTCACCCTTTCCTGTCTTATATATGCCACTTCTGATGTTGTCCTGTCTGCTGCATGGTGACCTTCTCTGTTCCCAGGAAAAACTGCCTTGTCCTTTCCCAGTAAGTGTCATGGCTTAGCACTGGCTGAGAGAGGGTGAGAAGGAAGATTTTTCTTTTTTTTTAATGATGCCCTCAAAGTCCTTGTTTGCATAAGCCAATTTAAATAACCAATCAATAAACACATAATACAAGATTGATGTATTTATTTTTTAACTTTTTATTTTATTGGTACATTTTAACTCTACATAATGATAACATTCATTGTAGGGATTTTGTACCTGGACATGATATATCTTACTATTGCTTTTTCCCTCATTTCCCTCCCATCCCTTCAATCTCCCTCCCCTTCTTTATTTAAAAAAGCTTTGTTTTCAATTTTTTTCTTTCTGTTCTTTTCTCCCCCTTGTCCTTTCTTACCTTTCTTGAGAAGGGAGATTTTTAAAAAACTGATTATCATAAGAAAAATGCATAGTGAAATATCCTTTTGGTACATGCAAAACTGCATATCTCCCAAGTCAGAGATGACACTGCAATATTGTCTTGCATTTCCCATTGCAGTGGGAGTGTATGTGTGTTTTATTGGAAGTATCATAAAAGTCAGCTTTTGTTTTACCTGGGTCCAGTTCTCAGAGCATTAGTTAATAATCCTCATTAAAAGTTTGTTTACTATTCTGTAGCAATATTAGAATGTGCTCTATTTTGGATACTAGTAATGTGGATTTTTAAAAACAGTACTATTTTTTTACTTCTCTGAGTGTTTGCAGTCCCTGACGTGTATTTATGGAATGAATGAATGTGTGAACAAGTAAGTAAGAGATATACCTGAAATCAAGAAAGCAGGAGAGAGAAAGGAATTCACACACACCCGCTTTTTTTTTTAAACTTCAGAGAGTCTTCTCCTTTTGGCAGTTTCATAGTCTTAATTCAGACGCAGATGCCTCCGGGCAGGTTCTTGATCCTGTTCAGAAGCGATATGAAATTTACGTTCTCTGTCATCGTCAGTTTAATTGCTTTAGGGGGGCATCGTCAATACCCTCTCTCCTCTTGCTGTGTATCAGGTTATCTCCCTTCAACTGTGTGGTGAGCACATTAAGAAGGTGTTTTATTCTGCTTCCTTTACTTGGTGACACTTGGCAAGGAGGATTGTTTCAGAGCCAAGTGAGTACCAGTATTTCTAAGGCAATAAAGGTTTTCTTTATCTTTTTATTCTTCCATGTTGGTAGCTATTAATTGTAATCTTTTGTGATACTGGGAGCAGTAAAAAGTACAATAAAATTGCTTCTATGAATTGTGGGGCTAGAGCCTGTGGCATTTATTTGTTTAGATATTTATTTAAAGTATATATTTTTTCTTCTTTAAGATCTAATAAGTTTGCTTGGGATAACTCAGATAGCCACTTTCTAAAATAAGTTGGCCAGATATTAATCTACAGATTAATAAAGTTCTGCCAGTTTCCTGGGGCTGTACAAGTGCTCCGACTTTTGGTCATACTTACCTCATTTTTGTTTCCAGAGAGGAAAATGCCTTATGATTTCATGAGGGCTTTATTGAACTGTAACTGGAAGTTTGAGGCTTTGTAATTCATCCATCTCAGAGAAATGGTGTCTCTGTGTTATTGGTGTCATATTCGCTCTATGCTTTATTTGTGGCAAACATTTGCTTTGGAAGAAAAAGGCAATTTTTCTCTCTCCCCAATGGGCTCTTGCAGTAGTTCCTCTGGGCCAGCTTGGATACTTTGAGGACTTTAAAGCTGTCTCATCTCCAGTCTTAAAGGCCATTCTAAAACCCCCATCACACAGGGACACATAAGAAGGTGTTTGCTCCTCACACTGCAAGAAAAAATACCTCAGTTTCACCACGGGAGCCCTGAAAAACAAATTCAAGATTTATATGTACATTTGTTTTTTCTTATGATTAAAGTGATACAGAAATGCTGATTAAGCAACCAAATAGTACTGAAATATAAAAAAGTAGCACAAATCTCTCTATAAATCCCCTTTGGAAACAACCAGTGTTAGTCACTGCACATCCAGTTATATAGATTCTCAAAGACTTGAACAGTTCAAGATGTTTGTGGACCACATTTTTAGGGTATGGGGCAAAGCAGAGGAGGTCTGGTCACTATGCAGGTTAGTGATTCTCCAACCCTGAGCATCTGTCCATTTAAGAGAGAGAGAGGTCACCTGTGTCTGAGAAGATGAAGAAAAACGAATGATGATGTAGATTTTGTTGTTCCTATTTTGTGTGGCATTTAAACATTCTCTTTGAAGTCATAATAGATATTAGTTAATATTATTTTCTTCAATCCTTTCTTTTTTTTTTTTAATCGGTACCAGGGATCAAACTCACAACCGCGCACTTGCAAGGCAGGTGCTTATGCTGCTGAGCTAAATCCCCAGCCCTTCTTTAGTCCTTTCATGGAGTTGTAGATTGGCTGCCATTCAAACTTCTCTCTGACTCTCTATAGAGAACTATAGATTCTCTCCCATTCTGTCCAAGATAGGAGGCTTAACCTGCTAACTTGCTTTGACTATTTCATTGGCCAAATGTGTCGTTTCCTATCAGGATCTTTGAGGGAATATGTTTCTCTATTATCTGTTTTTTCTTCTATAAGGTATTGCATGATTTATCTGCAAGTGTCTCAGAGAGACAGTGGCAGCCAGTTCACACTGAGTGTGTTGCATGAGGTGGAGATAGGGTTTTGTAGTTGCAAGCCACTGAGGAGTGGGCTTGCTTATTACTGCAGCAAGACTTAGGCTGCACAGACTGGTACAGTTGGCTAAATTCAATGTGAGAAACTCTTTAGAGCCTTCCTGTTTATAGTTTTCTAAGTCTGTGAAATTGAAGCATCTGACTAAGTGCTCTATGTTAAAAAAAAAAAGGTGATAGTTTTGATTGTTACTCTAGGCCGGTGATGGCAAACTTTTTAGCTTTCAAGGATACAGCCGGCTGTAGCACACATGCCATTGGTTTGTCACCACTGCTCTAGTACTGTGCTGACCAGTATACTAGCAACTAGCTCTATGTGACTATTGAAGACTTGAAACAGAACAGACAGAATGAAAATGGGTGAAAGTATGAAACATGCATGGAGTTTGTAAGATACTACAAAACAGTGTGAAATATCTCAGTTTTTATACTGATCATATGTTGAAAAGATCATGTTTTGAACTTGTTAGATTAGAATAAAATAGTGACTTCATTAATTCAATGTATTTTAAGTGTGGCTACCAACATTTTCAAATGACATTTGTAGATCATAATAGATTTTTGTTAGACAGCTCTTTTAGCCAAACAGACTTTGATTTCTGTCTTATCTCTCCCAACATCTTCCTGTGACCTTGTAGATGGTGCTCCCTGCAAGATCTCACCCATAAGACAAGAGCAGTATCCTAAGAATATTAGGAAAGAAGATAATGAAAGCAACTGTGTTACCACAGAAAATGCCCATCTTCTCTCAAACCATATAAGGGTGAAGTGTTGAGGATTCCTTTGGAGTTACAATTTACATGGTTTCTACAGGAAGGGCTAGTTCATTTTTATAACTTTCATTTTCTTTTGAGATGTGAAGCTTTCAGAGTCATGAGTGAAAACACTGACTGGGCCAAAGTCTTGCTCCAATTATCTGCTGTATTAGTTAGTTTTCCTGTTACTGGACATCATTCCTGACACGACTTAAAAAAGGACAGGTTTAATTTGGCTCATATCATAGGAGGAATCAGTCCATGGTCGGTTGGTTGCAAGGCAGAAATATCATGGTGGAAGGGTAAGATGGAACAAAACTGTTTATTTCATGGTGTTCAGGAAACAGAACAAGGAAACAGTTACCAAAAGGAAGAAGAGTCAGACATAGAACCCAAAGCCTTATGTCTTATCTAGACACACCCAGAAATGTGCTCCGTTTTCCCCCCAGGCAGTTCCCCAAATCATTTAAGTCTACTGTCAAATTTAACTGTCACAACTGGAGAGGTAGTTTGCTGTGTATGTACCTTGGTTTCGCTAGAAGAAAGTAAGTGGTTTTGAATTCCTGTTCACCCTGATTTCATTAGTCACATATTTAGAAAATGCAAATGTCTTGGGTACTCTCAACAGATTATGTTGGGATGTTCATTTTGAAATCATTCACCGTTATTGATTCTTTTGACACAATACATTTGGGGTACATTGAAAATAACTGCCCCATGGACCATAAATTAATTTTCTTAATGAATCTGAACAAAGATGCCAGGTGAGTTTATTTTTCCTGGTGTCCAATCCATGAGACAGACCAAGCCATTTGAAAAATGTCTGTCTTATAGGTTTAAGACTTTCTCTATAAAGAATTCCCTCCCAACTTAGTTACATATTCAGATTCATCCCTCTGTATTCACTTTACACATATTTTGAATCCTTTTGAGAGCCCTTTGCATATGTTAATAGTGGTCTCAGTTTTAAAACATCATTAGCATCATAATCCTGTTGATCAGACAGCTGCAACACGGGTTGTAACGCTGGATGCTGTGAGGAGCAAATAATGAATCTGTGAGCACCATGCTTACAACCCAAGTTCCAGATACCACTGCTCTGTGGGGCAATCTTACCACCTCCCAAAGAGGTTTTCTCTATTTCCATAAGCAGGGTGTACACACAAAAATTGGAGATTGGATCCAGGCTTTGTAGGAAAATCCAGGGTTGAGGAGCTGTGACATGCTTTTGCAACATTGCCAGCAAGGTAGCTGGTAACTACCGCATACATACAGGGCACCATGCTGAGCATTTCTCTGAACTTCTAATTCCTGTTAGTTCATCTTACTGTTTGGAACCCCTAAACAGTAGGCTGGTGTACTAGTGTGTCCTCTTAAATCTCCGGAGACTTAGCTTCTTTCCCTCTTGCTTTTTGTCAGTTTTGTGGCTCATGGTTCATAAGGCTGCTTGAATCCTACCGTTATGTCCACATGCCTGTCAACAGAAAAGAAGAAAGAAGAGTCATCTTCAGTAGAAAAGAAGCTAAAGAAGGATCTGCACATAACACTTTTGCCTACATGTGATTGTCAAGTGCTTAGTCACATGGTTACATCAAGCTGCTAGGGACACTGGGAAATGCTTTCTTTATTCTGAGTAGCTATATTCTTGCTGAAAATGAGAGGCTCGATTCATAAGGAAGAGGGAGAGAGCAAATATGGAGGTAGACAACTAGTTGTTTCTTCCTTATTCTTTCATCTAACAATCATTAAACAGAAACTTTTGTGGCCCTTGCTTTATAATGCTATACCTAAATAGTCCTTGCCCCTAAACAAATGTAAGAGGTGATATTGCCTCCATTTTTCAAATAAGAAACTGAAGTCCAGGCATTTGTCTTTCTGTTACAGCAGGGTCATAATTATAAGAATTATTATTTTGAACATTTCATATACATATGGTCATTAATTTTGGTTCCTCTGAAACCAGACAACATTCTCTACTATACCCTGTATCTGCAGCGGAAATGTTGGAATACTTGTCCAAGGCCACAAGCTACTGAAGAGGGACAGGGTGACCAGAGGACTCAGTCTGTGGTGATAGTTTCACACTACACCAGAAACATGCACATTTGTTTTTCTGACTTAGTTTCCTGCTGAGGCTGTAACAAATGGGCTCATATTTAGATTCCAGAGACACTTCCCTTTTCTTGATCTAACAGGTTTGTAGGTCAAAAGTCCTGTGGGCCTGGTTGATTCTCCACCCTATGTCCCACACATTTGAAATCACAGGATCTATAATCCAGGAACATCCCCTATTTTAAGATTAACTGATTAATGACCTTAATTCTACTGGAAAAATCCTTTTTGCTATGAAGTTTAATATAGTCACAGTTTCAGGGGATTAGGACATGTACAGTTTTGGAGGCAACCATCATTCGATCTACCACAGACTGTGGCTGAGTAAAATAAACCCTTTGCATTGCAGCCAGGGACACATGTGCCAGAGAGAGGAAATGAGTATCACCAAACAATATGTACTGATCCTATTCTATTTTATTACTTCATTTTTAAGATATGGTGGTCATGACCCAGCAAATTGATTTCATGACCCACAGCTTTAAAAAATGCTAAAAAATCTTCTCCATTTCTATTGCAATTTTCTTAATCTGATCATAGTCTTTTCTTGTCTGGATTTTTATGGGAATAGAGCCTCCCAAAGGCTGAGGAAGATTTCCCAGTTTTCCCCTCCTAGCTCCCTCGCAGCCCCCACCAACCTCTTCACCCAATCCCCTTCCTACATTTGTGCTCCCTCTTGCCCGATGTCTGCATTCATGAAACTAAGCTACAAGCTCTGGGTGGCACTCTTTGAGATACTCAGGGAGAGTCCCATAGCCATGGGAAAGACTGTAAATTGAAAGATGGCACATTGGTGTAACTGTCATCCACTGTCACTGTCTGAAACTGAAGTACTGAGAAGGGCTGGGAAATCCTACCCAGCACAGGCAGAAAGCCGTAGGCATAAATTAGTGATATCTGCTGTGGAGATAGGTGGGGAGATAGATGACCCTGTTGCTAGGAATTTGCTGTCCTTGGGCTTTTAATGTTGTCATAACTGCCCCTCTAATGAGTGGAAAAATATCCTGAAAGGACAAAACCAGAAGTCAGAAAAATCAAGCAGGAATGGTTTGAAATTTCAGGAAGAAAAGTGTCTCCTCTATTTGTATGGAGAACAAGATAAACAAGATACAGTAATTTGTAGGGGACAGGAGAAAGAATGGTTTTTGTCTCTTGGGAATATAGAACTCTGACGGATACAAATCACTTTATTGAGCTAAAAGAATTCTTAGTTCATTAAAGACTATTTCTGCATTTACAGCCATCCCTGGTGTTACAAAGCGAAACTTCATCATCTTGAGAGGTCTTTGTGTTGGTTTTTTTTTTTTTTTCTGGTTATTTCTCTGTTTTCTCAGACCAGAGTTCAGAAGCTCAGATGCCTATAAGGTGGAGAGAGGGTCTAGAGTCAGGCTGCTTGGGATGAAAGTCCAGATTGTCACTTACAATGAGCTTGGTTTTGAGCAAGTTGCTTAATCTTGGAAGGTCTCCATCTGTGTTTGTATATTGTTGACATCTGTGGGTGCCAGAAACTGGGACACTTTGCTATGTGATGCCTATAGGGATCTATAGGGTTCTGTACAATTGAGCTTCCTTAGGTTCACTCCTGATGCTGCCATCTATCACACCCTCTTCTAATTCAGCACATGGCTGTCCCAGGAGTTCCATGGACCTGGCAAACAGTCTTGCCTTAGCCTTTGTAGTATCTGTCTCACTTTCTAGAATATTCTTGCCATAGATTCCCTCATGGCTTGTGCCTTCAAGTCATTTAGGACTTTGCTCAGATATCACGTTCAGGGGTTCCCCCAACCACTTTATTTAAATAGAGCCCATTCAACTTGACCAGCACCTGCAAATAGGTTGGAAAGACATGATACTTTTGTTCAGTAGAGAACTACTCAGCTATAACGAAGGAAAACCTTGAGGCTTTTGTAAGTAAAGGAATACAACTCGAGATCAAGTCCAGGAGTGAGAAGGTTCAGAACCACTTAGGTAAATAGCAGGTTGCCCCCCTACAATCTAAAAACTGAGGGAGTTGGTAGGACCCAAACTGTGCAGTGCACTCTGTGGGAGTGAGAGGGGAGGAATTGTCTAAAAAAGGAAGGAAGAGGATATTGTTAATAGGGTATCAGATTTTAAAATCCACATCACTCTTACTGCTCTGTTTAGATGGATTATATTCTGCTCCAGTTTGTCTTATACTACATTTGAAGGCACAGACAGCTATCCCCAAAATAGCAGGATATATTATGGTAATCACCTTAATTTCCTATTAAATTAATATGAAGCCCTGTATAACTTACACTGTCTTACTATGACTAGTCTTATTTGAATCTGGTTTGTTAGATTGCTGTTTTATATTGACTGATTTTATTCAAATCTGTTATGATTGATAGTATCAAGTCTGAGAGTATAGACAACCACACTTAAAATGACAAGATTCACTAGGTTACCCACTCTGGTTTGATTATTACCTGCTTATGAAGTCTTATAATGTCTCTAATGTTTCATTTTTATTAATATTTTTATGTACTGCTATACTCAATTATACTACGTTTGGTGATATAGACAATTCTATTGAAGATAACAAGAGACTTCATAGTAACCACTATAGATCACCTTGTATTGTGGTTTTATATGACTTTTTCATTTCATGTTTTTCTAGGAATTTGTTTTGTTTTGTCCTGCTTTGTTTTGTTTTTCCCTCTAATACAGAAAGGATAGATATACATGTAGAGACTCATGCATGCATAGAACTTATAAATAGTGTATGACAACTGATTATATAATGCATGATGAAATGAACAACTACTTTGAAGAAAAAGAGACACTATAGTACCCAGTGCTGACTCCATTGCATCATAATGTGAAACCCAGCAATACTATTATTCTTTGTTCAGAGTGATTTTAATATGTTTTGTTTTGTTTGGTTTCAACATACTGGAAGGTATGGACAACTATTTTGAAGAGAATGAGAGACACTATGACAGCCAATGTTGACTTCCCTATTGTCTAGTCTTGAAGTCTTGAAGATAATACAGAGGGTTCTATCTAATCTAGAGCCTTCCAGAGGAAAGGATCCTATATTGGCCAGATTCTATAGAGGAATAGAACTGACAGAATTTATATATTATTATAAAAGGGTACTTATTAGATTGATTTACACCATCAGAGAGAAGATAGTCCACAATGATTGTCTGCATGCTGGAGAGCCAGAGAAACAAGTAACTGGTCAGTATCAGGATCTAAAAGCCCCAGAAAAAGAAAGACCAAATGATACAGACATATTCAAAGACTGAAACACTGGAAGCTCCCTGGAAGGTTGCTCATGTGAAACACCACTGAAAACCAAGGAGGCCGCAGGCCGGAGTCTCATGCCTGCAGGCAGTGACAGCAGCGAAGGACGCTTGATCAAGCAGAATCGAGCTTGCGTGGCTGTCCGACTTACTTTTTCTTCTGCTTCATCCCATCTGGGCTCATAGCCTGTGTGGTGGCACCCCCAAACTCAGAGCAGGTCTTCCCTCCTCATAAACACTGCCAAGCACACCTGGAAGTGAGCATTACTAATTTCCTAGGCCTGTCTCAATCCAGTCAGGTTGACAATCAGGATGAACACCACAGAACTTTATCCCTACAACTGGAAGGATCAAAAGGACTTGAGTTGAATAAAAGAATGTGTCGAGGATGGGGCAGAGGATTTTCCAGACTGGACTGGAGATTTCCCACTGATTGTAATCACAAATATTGAGTGCAGTTATCCAAGTATCATAATCCCTTTTCCAGTTTTCCTCACAATCCAAAAAATTATATTTGTAATCCCATTGAGATGTTATTGGAATCCCAGCAAGTTAATTCCAATCTACCATCTCCAATGCTACCCATGGCAAGAATAAAGACACCATGACGTATTCCAAGTTAAGGGCAGCCAAAGGGTCCTATGTCCAATCCCTGTGGGGATGTGTGGACAAAGGCCCTGATCCTAGGCCTCTCCCAGAATTTATTATCTTGTGAAGGGAGGGGTGGCTTGAGGATGAGTGACAATGAGTAGACACTGGAGAGACAAGGAATTAGGTGAGTAACTTGAGCTGGCTCCCCAGGTAGGGAGAAAAGTATCTCTGCAACAATGCAGAGATAATGATATGCAGCCTTAAGGATCAATTTGCATAATTCAATCAAGGTAGCAACTGAATTGTTTTAGGAGGCTGTTGCTTCGGTTTTTGATATGTAAACTTTTGTGCCCTGGAGAGTCCTACCCTTTTACCTTGAGGCTCCTATCCAGTTGACATTCCTGAGCTGATGGCTCTACCATCCTGCTGTGCTCATATCTTTTGCAGAGAGCACTATGCGAGGAAACAGGAGACTGATGGCTTTAGAGATTACATATCAATACCTCTGGGCTAGCCTTATTTGCAATGCTTAGATCCAATTGAAGAGAGAAGGAAATATTATAGCCAGCTCTGTACATATCAGTGTAAGGAAATCAGTCTCCATATAATCAAAGTTGTAGCAATTGTTCTGCATTCAAGGGGAGTCACTCCAGTTGTTTCCCACACCAATCACCAAAGACTTTTTTGACTTAAGGAATCCAGGGAGCAACTTGATAAATGGTAGCAGGTACCCTGTATGGGCTCTAATACCTTTATGTGGTACAGATTTGGGGTCACTGATTTTGTTGAAGAGAAATCACTGTGAGAGGGTATTTGAGTGTGGACTTGGATATTTTCTTCATTTTTCAAGGGGATTTAGGAGTCAAGGAGGATGAAGGACCAAGGCCACCTAGCCATCTGCTACTATGCTAACCATAGGAGTTTCTCAGAAAGGCTGTCTGGAGGACATGATAGTGTGTGACTGACTAAAACTAGGCCAATTCAGGTATGGTGACTTCCTTGCCTGCTTAGGTTATTTGCTGTGAGGGAAGCCAGCCAAGATGTTATGGGGAGCCTCATGTCACCCTTGGAAACGCCCTCAAAAGGAGGGACAGAGGCTTCCTCTAACATTAAGCAGAATGTGAGTGAACTGTCTTGGAGACAATCCTCTTGTCCCAGTATACACTGCAGAGGACTGCAGCCTGAGCTGTTAGCTTAGATGAAGCCTCATGACATATTCTAAGCCAAAACCACTAAGATGGAATCCAACTCCTGATTCACACAAACTGCAAGACAGTAAATATTTGCTTTAAGCTGCTAAGTTTTGGGGTGATTTGACATAGAATAAAAGATAACCAGTCCATAATTACACTCCTGTTATCGTTATTTCTCTCTTATCCCAGCATCCCAGCATCTTGGTGCTATCAATTGATTGCACTGAGTAGTGACAGAAATGGAGGAAAAAACCCTTCTGAATGGTTTTGTGATACTGACAATGGCCCTGTGTGTTCATTTCTATACCCCTGAACTGTTACCATTGCTCAGTACTTTGTGTGTGTGTCAGGCATCTCACTGTAAGCTTTTGGATGTGTTATCATATTTCATCCTCTTATTGTCCCTTTCCAGTTGCTATCACTTCTCCTTGTTTTAGAGTGAGAAAACAGGTTCAGGAATATTAAGTGTGTTGTCTTTCCATCATAATAATGAAATACCTGAGATAACTCAGAAAGGAAATGTTTATTTTGGTTCACAGTCTCAGAGGTCCCAGTCTATGATCCATTGATTCCGTTATTATTTTGGGTCTGGTGAGGCAGCTTATCATGGCAGGAGCTGGTGGTGTGGCAAAACTGGGTACATGGTAAGCTAGAGAGTAAAGTGGTCCCTGTCTCTGTCAAGGACACACCTCCAAAGACCTAAGGATCTTCTACAAGGCCCTGCCTCCTGAAGTTTCCACTAACCCCCAAGAGCTCTATCCTGGGACCAGGTCTTTAACATATGGGCATTTAGGGGACATTCAGCCTCCAAAGTATAGCAGCAAGCTTATAAAGATCTAAGTAAGGCCACACAACTTATCTGGGTGAAGCTGCTATCACAGTAACTACTCTTCTAACTCTATTCTGGGGAGCCTTCTGGAGATGGGATAGAGGAAAGGGAGAGAGAGCTATGAGTGGTAAGGGTGTTACTCAGGATCTCCCCAGCTCTGATGTGAGTGCAGATCACTGGGGCTTTTGGTAAAATTTAGCACTGGTTCAGCAGGTTGGGGCTGGGGCCTGGGATTGGCATATATAACATTCCCCAGGAGGCCATGTTCCCACACCTGACTCAAGGCCATACTTTGGTGAACACTGAGGTAGGAGACTTGAGATGCGATACAACACTACCATGGGGATTCTCAGGCCTCAGGTCCCTCTTTGAAAGCTTTGGAGATCAGATTTCTTTGGGCACTAAGTGCTGACAAAGCTGTAAAAGGATTGGCACTGGGGAGTTTTGCTTCATTTTGGAAGCAGTTAGCCAACTAATCTGGTTTAATCATCACAGGAAAATGCAAACAGAAAGAAGGCACACAGCCCTTGTATTTCAGCCTGCCAGATCTCTGGACTCGGAGCTTTCGCTGATACTACAGGAAGGATTTATATGTGGAATAAATATTCTTAAATCTTTATAAGGTGCCTAAAATATTTATGGTTGTTTTAGTTTGGTTTGCATGCCATATTGCACTCTTACATTAAGCAGTTTTTACACCATCAAGCTTTCCCATTAATCATTTCGGCCTGTTCCCAGCTATCTTAACTGAGAGGAGATCTATTACACTCAGCAACCGGAGCCAAATGATCTCATTTCTCCTTTGGCTGTTTCATCGAATGGTTCATAAACCTATGGCTATTATTGTATTAGGAAGACACATTGTGGTTCTCTTGTGTCATGTTGACATGTTTACGTTTCTTTTTCTTAAGAGAAATCATGATTAAAATGGAATATTGTTTCACAGAGGGCGTTTTATAAACCATTTTGGCCTGATGAAATTAAAACGGGGGAACAGCCAGTCTGTAGCAAATGCTGAATCTGTTGAATCAATGTCAGTGAAAGATTAAAACCATCTTGCTCCTCTCTTCTTTATACATGGAATGATTTTAAAGAAATGTTAAAAAATATCAATATCTGTTTAGGGGGAATCATTCTTCTGGGAAGACAAAGTTGTGCTGCTGTTTCACAAGGGATTTAGCAGCATTTGATGGCGTTGCTTCTCTGTCAACCAAGTGTGTCCACATCCTGGATGGTTCAGAGTCTAATTTAACTCTTGAGATTTTGATCTCACACAAGGTAAGACCTTAAGGCTTAAAATGACAGATACTATTTTGAATTAGTGGTAAAGGATGGAGAAAAAGCAAAATTTGCCTCAAATAAATGTTGGCTTCCATTCCTGTGTTGTGTTGGGGGTTCTCTTTAGCAGGAAAAGAAATTGACACAGTCACATTTATATTTAACCCATGTTTAGATTTCCTTATAAGAAAAAACACTGCTACTAATACGGGCCGGCCTGTCACTCTTAAACTCCCCCCACCCTTTGCTGGGGATGGAACCCAGGGCCTCATGTATGCCAGGCAAACACTCGACCACTGAGCTGCATCTCCAGCCCTCATCTAATTCCTTAATCATAAGATAGTTTAGCTATTAAGAGAAGGCAAATCTTTGTTCTGTTTTTATTGTGTCTTCATTTTTACAACTTACCTTTGATTCTAGGAAATGTTCAAGGTGATAAGGCTTTTGGAAGAAATACAGGTTCTCTTCTAAGAAGAGAATCTGTAGAGAAAAATCTCTGTAAGCTTGGAAGTCATTTTTGCAGACGATGGCATGTTCTTGTCCTGACTAGCAGAGTATGTTACTTGCACATGTGCCCTGATGGTAGTTTTCATGTGAATCTCTCTTAGCTTTTGGCTGTCACTTTGTATTTTTTCAGAGTGGTACACACCACCTGTGTAGCCCTCTACCATGTAAACCTGATTAATTGCTCCGGTACCCAAAAAGACATGTTAGCAATTATGGAGGGAAACCGGCATGCACTCAAAATGAGTCCAAATCAAGTTAAGTGGGCTGAGTCACAAACCCTGGGAATTCTTCTGTCCTTCCATTGTCAAGACCACTTTTATCAGCTCAAGATGTAAGATTCTGTGTTTCTGTTTCTTGTTTTTCCTACAACTTCAATTTTGTTCATAATTCCTGCTGCAAAAGTAAGTTGGTAAGGAGAACAGACTGAGGACTAGAATTCATTATCGCCAACCAGAATTCAAAACCAAGCCTAAGTTTTGTTTTGCAGGTTGACGGGCCCCAAAATGGACCATTAAAAATACATGAATGCAGATGGCTCAATGCAAGAAAGTCACAGCTGTTCATCCCAATTCTATTTGCAGCCACATGTCCTCATCTGAGGTATCTCAAGCTTTACGCTAAAGGGCACCTTGGGGGGTGCGTCATTTTGATGTAATCACCCCTTACCTCTGCCCTTTCTTGCTCCACTCCCCCCTGCCAGTATTACAAGGTTTGAAACTGGGCCAGGCTGATCCCGCAGGACCGTGATTATTTTGTGATAACAGCACTCCCTGGAGTGGTCTTATTGCCATTATAAAAAGTGTTTATTGTGCAGAAAGCCTGTATTTTTGGTGTGGGCAGTGAAGGCTACTGAGAGGGAAGCGCAGCTGAGGTTATGATTCACATTAATTAATCTCGTGCTTTCGACATCTCATTAGCCAATCAGAGTGATCTTGAAATAGAAGGAGAGAAGCGCGCGCACTCCATGGGGGCCTCCGTGCTGCCTGATGCATAGGGCTGCAAACTTCTCTTGGGTTCTGCCTGCTGCATTGCTGGGGAGGATGGCATGCTACGAACCCTCCCCTCTGGCAAGCCCAGTTGTGAGTCTGCTTGGCCCTTGCAGTGTTTCTGAAGCCAGCAGGCTAACTGTCGGTCATTTCCTCTCTGAGAGAAGACTCTGTAGGTAAATGGTGGGGGCAGCCAGAAATCAAGTAGAGACTACCAGGAATATGAGGACATTTGCAGGCTGACAGCTGGGGAGCCGAGGTGTTTCACACACTCTCCAGAGGGCACTTAACAGAGCCGTTTGTCAAGTCAGCACCCCAGCATCCCCTCCTCCCCCCAGCTCCTGAGTGGAGCACGGAGGTGCAGAAAGGAGCCCACTGGTCCCTCTCCAGCACAGGCCGTGGACTTCGCCCTGTTCCTGCCTGGGGAGATAGCAGATGCTGCTCTACACCTCCACAGAGGTGCAGTGTGGGAGAGATCAGCAAGGAGGGGTGAGCCAGATGACAGAAATAGCGATGAAAACTCAGGGAAGTCTATCTCTAAAATACAGCCTTTTATATTTATTTCTGGGGCATAACTCTCCCTGCTTATGGATAAGTGATGGTCAGTTTACCAGACCCTGTTTATTGAGCATTAACCTATTGAGTGTCATGGGTCCCTTTAGACCTTCAGAGCAAACTTAGGTTCATTTATTAGAACACTGTTTACTGCCAGGCACACACCTGTAATCCCAGCATTCCGGGATGCCGAGATGGGAGAGTTGCAAATTCAAGTCCAGCTTGGACAGTTTAATGACTTAGATCCTCAAAATTAAAAAAATTAAAAATAAAGGGCTGGGCCATAACTTGGTGCAGAAACCTTGGGTTCAACCCACAGCACTACAAAAAAAGAAAAAAACAAAAACAAAAATGAAACAAAAAACAAACAAAACCAAAAAACATTGTTTACAATTCATTTAATAACTGTAGTCATTATGCTATAGAGTAGATGTCCAGAACGTGTCTTACAACTGAAAGTTTGTACCCTCTGACCATCATCTCCCTAATTTCCCTCAGCTCTGGTGTGTTCACCTTCCTACTTTGTCTTTATGAGTTCAATGTCTTTAGATTTCATTTGCAAGTGAGATTTATGGTTAATAATGCACACTTGAAATTTGCTGAGAGTAGATAGCTCATCAAAAAATACTATGAAGTGATGGATATACTAATTAGCTTTTGTGCTAATCATTTCCCAATGTATATAAAAATCACATTATTTTAATATAATTACTTAAGAATTTGTGAATATCGTGGGCTACTGACATGAACATAGGGGGAAGGACCACTGCACGGGCAAGTATCCAGTAGAGTATATTGCTTTTAGGGCATGAATCAGTGCCCAGGCCACCGTGTTGGATACTGTAGGCAGATATAGCACAATCAGATGTGTTTGTGCACCTAAACAGAGAGAAACTTTGGTAAAAATGCAGTATCAAGCATAAAAAGTGGTCCCCTATCTGGGACACTTGCCAGGCTTGGGGCTTACAGGGCCAAAGGTGCCCTGGTTGAGTCAGTGAGGGAGTGGAAAGTGAACGTGGAGGCCGGGGCTGTTACTGCTCACTACTGTAGACTTTACTAAAGTCGTTAAATAGCTCTTTCTTTAATAATAAAATTAACCTCAGTTTTTGCATCTTTTGTACTCTCTAAATTTTGAACTTTCTGACTCTTTCACAGTAACACTTTGCTGAAGATTTACACATTGTACAGCTATACAAAATATTTTCTTTGTAGTTTTATAAGTGTTTTCTATTTTTTACTTTGCACATTTGTTGGTTGAAGTGCTCGCATCCATTAATCTAGGTCTCTGCAGGATCAGGGTCATCAACATCACTGTCTTCTTCCATATCCTGTCCCCCTGGAAGGGAGTCAGGGCAGTAACACACGTGGAGCTGTCACCTCCTATGAAAACGAGGCTGCTTTCTGCAGACCTCCTGAAGGTCCTGCCTGGAGCTGTTTTACAGCAAACTTTTAAAAATATGTAAGTAAGTGGAGTACACTCTAAAATAACCATAAAGATATAGTAAATGCATCAATGCTAACATACTGCTTATTATCACAATCAAGCATTATATATTCTGTGTAGTTGCATGTACTATACTTTTGTACACCCAGCAGTATAATCTGGTATAATTCAAATTAGATTATACCAGCATTGCCACACACCATGAGTAAAATGCCTTGTTAGGACCTTACAGTCATTGTGATGTTACCAGGCAACAGGTATTGTTTAGCTCCATTGTAATCTTGTGGGTCCACCATCATATACACAGTCCATTGTTGATCAGTATTATTCAATGCATGACTATATGTACAATTTTCCTTTATTATATCTCAAAGCTGGAAAAAATTTATCAGCATGGGATCATAAAGAAAACCAATTACATTGACAGTTATCAAAACATTTTTTAAAAAATTTAATATAGGATCAATGTGGTTCTTTATTTAACACATTCATTAATCATAGCTAATGATCTAAGAGCTAATCTCAAATTAGAAATTTGTATAAATAATATGTTTACAGTATAGCCATAAAAACTTTAAAGTGGTTTGAAATTTGCAATTTTTATTAATGGCAAAACCCTAGGTCTATATTTCCTCTCTAGTTGAAGCACATGTTTGCTGTCTGTTAGATATCAGTGAAATGGAGGTGTAGTTTATTTCCACCTACATTGAGAGACACCTGAATATTTTTCTTCACACCCAAATTAGAGTCTGTGGTCAAGGGAGACAGCGAACGTCCTCTGCTTAGGCTTGAGTGAAAGCAGAGATGGGGGAGATTCTGGGGCTCAGGAAATGCTCCATGAAGAGGTGACTTTTGGGCTGAAGGATGAAAGACAGCTCCCAAGGAACAACATGGGGACAGGATGTTAACAGGGCTGGGGCTCATCTTGTTTTCTCAACATTACGGTTTTGTGGCCGGTCCCTCACCGGCATAGCAATGTTCTAGGCACAATCTGCAGGTCCACAACGTGGGCATTTCACTTCCCTTTCAAGACAGCAAAACATATGAGGCAAAGTGAAATGCATATTGCTAAATGAAAGAAGCTCGTCTGGTGAGGCTACATATTATACAGTGTCAATGGAGGGACAACCTAGGCCTCCCTGTCCTCACATAATACCTAGAACTCTGTGTCAGCATTTGGTTTTCACAGCATGTTTTGTTTTACACATTGTTTTACAAATGACCGCCTGGAAATCATTCCAGTAATATGAAGATTGTTCAATATCGAGAAATCACTAAAATAAAATATATGATCATACTGATAATGTATTTAATAGATATTAACAATTTCAGCAAGTATTTCTAATAAAAAGAGTAACTGAACTAAAAATAACCTATTTTCCTCTTTGGGAAATAGATCCAGAATTCTTTATTTTTTTAGCTTTATGTTTTGGAATAATTTTGAGCTTATAATGGCCGGGAAAAATACGTAGAATTCACATACACATACCTCATGTGTTGCTATCTCCAAAGGCAAATCTATGGAGATAGTAAAAAGATTAGTGATTGCCAAGTGATGCAGAGGAGGTGGAGCACGGAGGATGTTTTTAGGTCAGGAAAACTACTCTGTGGCACCGTGCTAGTGGCTATGCATCATTATACATTTGTCCAAATCCACAGAATGCACAACACTCTAGCTGAGCCTCATGTGAACCGGTGGTCCTCAACATTTTTTGGCATCAAGGACTAGTTTTATGGAAGACATTCTTTCCATGGACAGGGGAGTGTGGGGAGGTGGATTGTGGATGATTCCCATGAGCGCATGACCTAGATCTATTGAATGCACAGTTCACATTCCTATCAGAATCTAATGCTGTCACTGATCTGACAGGAGCTAGAGCTCCAGCCATAATGCTAGGGACAGGGAATGGCTGCAAATACAGATGGAACTTAGTTTACTCTCCCACTAGTCACCTCCTCCTGTGCCGTCCAGTTCCTAACAAGAACCCCTGATGTAAACAGTGAACGTTGGGTGGTAGGATGTGACAATGTAGGTTCATCTACCCTAACAAGGTGCCCCCTCCACAGGGCTATTGACAGAAAAAGAGGCTGTGCTTATTGAAACTGTTTGTATTTTCAGCTCAGTTTTGCTGGGAAAAGCATAAAATGTTCTAAAAAATAGTATATTTAAATGGAAAAAACTTTTTAAAGAAAAATATAGAATCTGTTTTAGATTAAATGAGAACAAAAAATGTGTCAGGTAATGGAACATTTGATCCTGAGTTGCCTGAGGACAAATGGCAAAGATAGAAGGTCCCAAGACTAGGTAATAATATCGTATCAATGTTAATTCCCCGACCTTGTTAGTAGTGCTGTGGTTAATGAACGATATGGAAGAGGTTAGCATTTGGAGAACCTGGGTATAAGGTATATGTGAATTCTTCATACTCCCCCGCAGCTATTAAAAGCTCAAAATTATTCCAAAAAAATTATTCCGAAACACAAAAGTAAAAACATGAAAAATAAAGAATGCTAAGTTTATTTTGAGGAAAATAGGTTATTTTTATTTTACTGTTTATATTAGGCATACTAGCTGAAATTATCAATGTCTATTAAATACATCATATAAGCATATATTTTCCTTTAATGACTTCTTGATATTGAACAATCTTCATATTCCTGGAATAATTCCTATCTGGCCATTTGAAAAACAATATGAAAACCAGTCATGGAGACCAAGTTCTGAATATCGTTGACTGAGGACTCTTGAGTCCCAGGGCCAACCTCTAGTAGAAGAAATGACCAATGTCACCAAAGTTTTGAGAACTTACATATGCTCAAGGGAGGCTTTTTGTGAAAGAAAAGAATTTAGAAACCAAGTAACATCTTCTGTGGCTATTTTAATTCTTTGTGATTTGAAATCCTGTGTGGAGGAACCACTTTCCCCACAGTGGCGAATGGTGTATCAGGCAACCAACCTTGTCCTGCACAGGAAATGAGATGGAGACACTGTTTCCAAGATTAAAGAATAATCTCATTTCACAAAATGCAGGCCTGTGGTTTATGTCAGCCAACTGATACCAACTAAGTGTTACTTAGGGCTTTCCCTGTTTTATTCCTGCAATCCAATTATTCTCTCTTGATCCTGATTTGGGCTGTCTTGGCAGGCAGCTGGCATGCCTGGGTGGGTCCTCATTGCCTGCACAGTCCTCTACCTTTGTCTAGTGCCCTATGTGTCCGCAGATCAAGCTGTCCTCCACCTTACATTGGTCCCCCAGGGCTATCAGTCAGTGACCAGGTCTCCCAGGAGCGAGTCATTTGCTGAGAAAACAGCATGACATACAGTGTTGGTCATTTATGGATTTATGGACATATTCCCATAACTTTGTCACCACAATCTCTTATACTTCCACAGGTTTAGCCAAGAAATTATGTTGGGGCCATAGCAGGGTTTGTAGGCTCAGCATGATTGACATGTAGCACATACAGGATTATTCTGTGCTAGATGGGGCTGTCCTGTGCATTGCAGGATGTTTACCAACGTCTTTGGTCTCCATCCTCTGACTGCCAGTAGTATCTCCTGCTCACTACCCACTTCATATCTGTGTGACATCATAATGTCCCCAGACATTGCCAAATGCTCCCTCTGTGTGTGTGGAGGGGCACTCCACCTGCTTACTCCCTCCTGAGGGTCACTGCCTAAAATCATGACATTTCTTGGTCTGCTTTTGGAAAAAGACACTGAGACCCTAGGCTTGGCAATCACAGCCTTCTTCCCATTCAGTCATTTCCCACCCCACCCATGACACTGCTCATCCCTGCAGGGGTGTGGCTGGTGAAAGGCAGTGCTGGTGAAGTGACATGGTCTTATCCTATTGAGCCCTGAGGTCCCCATGCCAGTACACATTGCAGTCCCTGGCTGATGGTAACACTGAGTGTGTGGAGGAGTGAATCTGACAGGCAATAGGAGCCATTGTCACACATTTTTTTCTTGGGACGTAGCTGAAGTTTAAGGATAAATTCAGAATGGTGTGTGGGACAGACAATGGAGAAAGAAGCAGCTCATCCAGGAAACTGAGAATGAGACAGTGGGGATTCAGGTGACATGTGGCCCTTGGTTGCTTTGGGCAGGCAGTGCAATAATGTAGTTTTATATTCTTTCTCCTTTTGGTTGTTATGACAACTTTCTCAGGTGGGTGTTGTGATCCTGGTCGTCTCCATGAGAACACTAAGGGAGATAATGTAAAGCATCTGAACCAAAGTCATACAGGTCCATTACCCATCACCAAGAAGCTGTGCAAGCTTTAGAAAGGCATGCCGTTCTCTGTTCCTCATTTCTAAAGTTAGGGGCTCAAAACTACCAACAAACCAGGTGGCCTAAAGCAGCAGGATTTTCTTCCTTCATCGTTCTGAGGGCTGTGAGTCTGAAGCCAAGGTGCTGACGGGGCCACACTTCCTGCAAAGACTTCAGGGGAGAATATTTCTTTGCCTCTTCCAGTTTTTGGCGACTCCAGATTTTTTTGGCTTGTGGCTGCCTGGCTCCATGTCTGCCTCAGTGTTTAAGTGATGCTCTCTTCTACAGATCCTCTCTTCTGTCACTTTTAAGACATTTACTGGACTCAGAGTCTACCTTGATTACCCATGGTGATCTCAAGTTCCTTCATAATACCTGAACACTCTTTTTCTGATAATGTTGATATTTTTAAGGTTCTGGGGTTTGTGCTTGGAACCATGGTTTTAAAGACCCTCTAATGACTCTAACCATCCCTACAGTGTCATCCCTTTCTGTCCTGCATTGGGATGGATGTAGCAGGGAGACAGGAATCAGAGACATGGTACAGGAAAGAAAGAACCTGTCTGAACCATTTCTGACTGTTGTCACTCACTCCCACTGATATTGAAGTGCCAGTCCCAACACTCAGTTACCAGACACCCCTTTTGTCTTCTGATCCCTAGTGAAAGAGTTTCTTGCAAAAGGAATCCCAGTGCTGCCATAACGGGTGGATCACTGCAAAGCTCTCCTTTGGTTTTTCAGTTGTATTTCCTGGTGTGCTGTCCCTTCAGAAATAAACCAAGTTATCATTCAGAAAATGCCTGCTGATATCCTCAAATTTGCATATCCCAGATGAGGCTGCAAAGCCATTTATCTCTCAAGAGCAGCCTGCTGTGGTCTCTTTTATTTTTTTATGGGATTGTCCTTAAATGGCTGATTAGTTTGGGGTGATTTATAAATGCTTCTAGCTTTGCAATTTCCCCCCTAATGATTGGACAGATTTGTGCCTGGCTTTAAGCAGCCTTGGCTTTTTGTTGTTACAGTGCATCTGCCTCCTTCCCCACCCCTCCACCCCCACCCCTCCTTCCCACTGTGGCTTCAGTTTAGTCCCTAAGTCAGCTTAGTCCCTCACCAAGCTTTCCTGTGGGTTAGCCTTGCGGATCTTTGGCTATTTTTTTTTTAAAGAAAGATAAACTAACATATACAAATAATTTCTTCTTCTACATGCCCTTCTTCTTCAGGGATAAGAGATAATTATTCTAACCTTGGACCATTTATTTATTCTTTTTGGGTCTGGCTTTATTCATTTGAAGATGGGGAAAAGGATACAGGTCTGACTTGGGCTAAGAAAGAATTAGCTAATGCTAGGAAACTTCTTGGCGCAGTTCTTTGGTCATAGCCCTTTATAAATGCTGGCTGCTGCACTTATGGTTCTCATGCTCTGGTGAGAGGCAAACATGAAAGGCAGATACACTCGGTGCTAAATTTGTGCTCTTGAACCCTTGTGATTTACTCACAATTACTCAAGTTCGTGCTCTTCTTGGGTGTTATGGTTCAGATCCAGAATCTCTCCCAAAACTATACCGCACTCAGAGGCCAGGCTTTTGGGGGGATAATTGGGTCATGGTGACGTTATACTCATTGGTGGATGAATCTTGGATGGGCTCCGTAGCTGAGTGTGCTGTTAGGAGGTGGGGTCTTGTCTGAAGAGGTGGGTCATGGGAGTGTGAGCCAGAAGAGGCTATCTCCCCACCGTGGTGCTTCCCTTTTTTCTCTGCTTCCTGGCTGCTGTGATGTGAGCGGGCTTTTCCCTCCCAGGCCTTTCTGTGTTTGAGCTTACCAAGCATGGACTGAAACTTTTGAAACTATGGGTCAATATAAATCTCTCTTTAAGTTGTGCGTGTGGCTTGTTATGTCTCAGTAACAAAGAAAGTGACTAAGACAGTAGGGAAGCTTTTCTATTGGAGGTCCAGCTTTCCCCTTTTCTAACACTCACATGTTAGGAAACTCCTTTGCTTTGTTTTGTTCTCTTCTATTTTATCTTAATTTTCTTTCTTTATATTTTTTATTTTAAAGAGGATAAAACAAAGCAAAATAAAACAATAAAGCCAATCAAAACTAAACAGTGTGATATAAAATTTCAAAACAAGATAATAGGAAATCAACAATGGCTACCATAATGCCTCTTGTTATCTTTGAAATAGCTGCTTATGCCATTGCTGATTTAATATCATCTTCCTGAGAAGTCCTACCATGCTTCTACTCTGCTATTACGATGGTTCTATCATGTTGTGTCTTATCGGGATTTTAATATATGTGATAGTGTAAACAAATATTTTTATTGAAAATGAGATATTATAGTAGCCATTGATCATAGTTATTCAGTTCAGAATGTCCTGTAATTCTTTCATTCTCTTGAATGGTTTTATACTATTGTGTTATGTTTGATATTATTGTATTTGAAACTATGCTCAACTACAGCAGAGAAAGAGATATTTTGATAGCTACTGTTAATGTCTGGTTGTCTTATTGTAAAGTGTTGTGTTGCTTATGTTGTTCTGTTCTGATCTGCTTTGTTCTGCCCTCTTTTGTTTTATTCTCTTTAAAATAAAAAAAAAAGAAATAGCTGCTTATGCCATCAGATATAATAAAATCAAACAAGACAAAACAGAATAAAACCAAACCAAACAAAACAATGAAAATGATACAGGACTTTAAAGTAAGATAATAGGGAATAATGATGGTTACTACCTTCAGAAGGAGATCCCCCATAGATGCTATATTGTGTATTATTTTCCTCTAAATAGATGCTTAGACGACTGGCTTTAGTTCTGCAAAGTCAGTGAAACACTAAACACTACAAGCATTAACTTGTATTTTACTTCAGTAGCTATCATCAAAGCCTGTGTTTCTCCAGATTAGCTGGTTGCTTATGGGGTGGGGTGGGGGATACCTTGACTATTCTTGTCTCCCAGTCCACATGCCAGAAAGGACTGGCATCTGGTTCACCTCCCCATGGTCCATGCATGGTGCTGACTCACTGGAAGTGGCTGGCATCTGGTTCTCCTCCCCACGGCCTGTGCATGGCCTTTATCTTAACTTTCAGTCTCACTAAGTAATATACATATAACAAATGTCACTTTCCTGTTCCAGGGTTTTCCTCTCAAAGACAAATCACTTTTATCACTCTTTGCTATTTCTGTCACTGAAAGGGTGACAGTTTGAGACAGATTTTTTTTTTTTTTTTTTTTTTTTTGGTGCTGGGAATTGAACTCAGGACCTTGTGCTTGCCAGGCAGTTGCTGTGCTGCTGAGCTACATCCCTAGCTCTATTCTTTGCTATTTCTTATGTGTCTTCTAATTCTGTATTTTAAGGAAGTGTACCATTGGCCCTCCATATCCATAAGTTCTGCTCCATGAGGTAAACCAACTGTAGGTCAAAATATTCAGAA
>PVJX010022476.1:0-30496 GCA_004027295.1 Dolichotis patagonum
TTTTTTGGTACCGGGGATCAAACTCATGACCTCACGCCTGCCAGGCAGGCGCTTAAACCACTGAGCTAAATCCCCGGCCCCGTTCTGGTGATTTTATTAAAAGCACAACAAAGTATAATGTAGGCAGAAAAACTATTCCAAAAATGCCTATACAATAATTTTATATTGTGTAAATGTATTCATAATTGGCTTATGAATTTCATTAAAAATAAAATCTTTATAGAAAAAGTATCAAATTCTTAGACCTGATGGCGTGGCTTCCTGATAGAATATATGGTTAGTATGCATGTGGCCCCACATTGATCCTCAGCATCAGAAAACAATTCTAATAGTTTCTTTTATTTTCAATTAAAATCTATAGTATCTTCCTATAATATAAATTGAATTTGCCTATAATTAGAAAAGTCTAAGATCAATTGCTTTTAAATCATTTAAATCATTTCAACAGGGACAAGTCATTTAATGAAACTGCTCCCTCCACTTCCACTAATTTTCTACTTTTTCATTCTTCCTTCATCTGAAATGTGTAACCTTGGGATGACTGGATCACTGTTTAGTTAGTTGTGGATTTTTTGGGACACTGTATCATACAGTTTCCAATATGTTGAGCAACATGTATTCTAGAGCTCTGTTTCCTTAAATTAACTCCCTTTACAAGCACTGGCTCCCAAACTTTCCCTGCAATGCTCCCAGAGGTGAACACAGCTGGCCTGAGACTCAGCACGGCACTTCCCTTCATCATGCTCTTCAAGCAGCACTGACTCGAGCCTCCCTCTGCCTGCCGTATCCATGTCAGGACTGTGCTGCGAAGGCCTCAGGAAGTCAAAGAAGAATAGAGAACAAGTGACGCGCTGATGTGCCACACAATAAGAGGTGCTAGGAAAGTTCCACAGAGGAAATGATCACAGGGTGTCCATAACCTTAGAGTTGAAATGTTTTTCAAGTGTAGAACCAAAAGAGTCAATCTGGAAAGGGAAAGGACTCTTAGAGACATCCCAGCAGCGAGTATGTGATCATCAAGAGCAAGACAGCAAATTTCATCTGGGGTAGAGCTGCAGCAAAGAGACAGGGGAGAAAAGACAGCCGTGGCCAGATGGGGGAGGGCATTATGAGAGTGTTCCTGAGTCTGAACTTTATCCTTGAACTAGGAGGAGTCATCAACAATATATGGGGCTGAGAAGTGATGTGAGGAGTTTCTGATTGCTACAGTTTGTGTCTGAATGTGCCCTCAAATCCTTATGCAGTCATGTGGTGAGGGGGTTCAGAGGCAGCTCAATCTAGAGTTTGTGATTGATTCATGGTCCAATGCTGGGATTATGGGTGGGGTGTGAGTGCTACACCTACCCTAGGGCTGGTAGCCTGCATACAATGTAAAGGACAGAAAGAGTCTTGTCTTGTTGCTTTTGTTGTTTTCCACTGCCATGAAATGTTGCCCTTCTGCCATGAGCTACCCTATCTTTGAACCAGCAGATTATGGACTGAAACTTCTACAAACGGTGAGCTAAATAAACATTTTCTCTCTTCACTTTGGGTGTGATGCATTTTGTCTCAGCAACAAGAGAAAAGTAACTAAGAGACTGATTAAAAACTATGGAGACATTCTGCATGGAGCATGTGGTATCAAAGGACATTTAGTAGGTCGCATTAATTATTTTAGAATAGTATACAGGACAGCCAGTACTAAAATGATTGCAAAGAAATAGGAGAAAGAATGGGGAATGAGTGACAAAAAAAAAAAGATGATTCAGTAGGTCTGTCTGATTGGCTTGGTGGTGGGAAAGAGTAAAAGTAAGTTAAGAGAATTAACTTTCAGTGTTTCCTTTAGATTTTTCTTTATATTAGGCATTTTACTTTTAGTGCTGGAACCCAAGTTCTCCCCTTTCCTCAGGACTGCCCCTCCATCACGGCCTTTGGGCCGCCCTAGCCAGTTCAGGGAAGGGCACAAGACGATCTGAACCCTGCTGTTCCTTTCTAGGGAGATTGGAATTGGGCCTCAGAGGTAAAGGACTGTTACCCTCCTAGATACTGGCAGTAGTCTTTTTTATTCCATATGAACTACAAAATTGAAAAAGCTGTTTTGCACTAGGAGAGAAAAAGAAAGTGGAAGTGAAAAAGCAAAGATGAGGATGGAGTAAAGGCTAGGTTCTCCGAGACACTTAAATCTCTGCTTTCAAGTGTCCCAGGAGGCAAATGCGTCCCTCCTCTTGAAATGTGTAGGGTGTCCCTATAATGCAGAAAAACATTCACTCTTTGATTAAACTGCCTGGCAGGGTTATTGTTACTTGCAGCCAAAATGGTCCGAACTGATATATTCCCCAGCATGATCTCTTCATCTTCAGTCAATTGGTCTCTGGCTGCTCTCTGAACACTTCAGCACTTTCCTGACTCCTTACATTTCTATGACACTTTTTCATCTAGAATGTCTTTCCCTTTCCAGTCTTGCTGACTCTGCCTATATAAATCTTGGCTATATTTTCATTCTTTCATTTGTCTGTATTTAGTACTTCTTGATGAATCCATAATATGTGTAAATTGTAATGTTATTTTTTTCCATTTGAAGTCCCTGGTTCCAGTGAACTTGTTTAGAAGAATATTTAAAACGTACATGAATAGGATGATGAGCAATGAGGGAACATATGCTCTTACACATAAAATTCAAACAAACTCAACGGCACGAAAGTCTTCTTGGCCACTAACACCTTTGACTTTAAGGTGAGTTTGTAAAGATACCAGTGGGCCATTTAACCAAAATGGACACAACATTAGGAAAGTATATGATTTAGGAGAGGAAAGAAGATAAAAAGTTCTCTGTAGAAGTCATGCATACTATGTAACTGCGTAAGTGCTACAAATTCAATTTGAAACTATCTAGAGTAGATTCTGTAGCTAATAAAAGACAGACCTGGAACCTGTCAGTGCTGTCCCATTCTAACTCCCGGTTTTTCTCTACTAGACTAAAGTATATCACAGCAAATGGCAAAGAACTATGTCAAGTTTTTATGAGACAAAAATATATAATTTTATCTCTTCAAATAACTTTTACACTATATTTTAGAAATAATTTATTCAAAATAGTAATAGGCTATACGAATGATCTTGAATCTAATGCCCAGCATATATTATAAATGGCAAAAACAAACAAAACAACTATTGCTCTCTTTTGAAGCAACACAGAAAAGCTTCATAAAGACCCCTCTTTGCCTCAAGATAAAAAGAAAAGCAGTATGTTATCCTGCAAAATCTCACATAAATTCAGAATACAATGGAATCTTCTTTCCCTTCAGCAATGGTAGCCTTTGTTCTGGTGACTTACAATGCCTCAGGAGGGAAGAAACCAAAATTGCCTCATGAAAGCAGTAAGAAAATGTCTAGCAAATGGATGGACATTTAATTTGCAAGATAACGTGCCAAGAAATAGCTAATGTCTCTTTCTGCCCATTCAAATGAATATTCTTAAAACCCCAAACATCCACACGAGATTACATGAGTAACACTGGTTACGTAATGTTATTATACGAAAAAAATCTGTTGCTAAGCAGGACAGAAATATTGTTTACACGAAAATGGAATGATCTCTGGTGAATACTGATAGAAAGTGATGATTTCCATAACCAGAAAAAGCATTTTTACACCACTTCATTTCCACTGCTATAAAATCCCAAGTTGTACTGACAAGTGTCTTTCCCTGCCTTGCTGGCTTTATATCATCATCATCTCTGCAGCTTTATTAAATGGCATGGTTTTGTTTTTGATTTTGTCTTTTGTTTTATTCCCCTTGGAAGCCTTGGAAGGAAATATCACCAGGCTGCACCACTATAGACCCTCCTTGCCATGTTCATAAAATGAATTTTTGGTGTTCCTCTCATAAAAGTCCACTTAGATTTTCCTCCCAGTAAAAATGCTGAAAATATATCAGAGGAGGCCATATGAAAAGCAACTGTAAATGATGTCCTTTTCTGGATTTATGGTGCTCACCATTTATAGTGTTTGTTATGCTGAGAACAAAGCATAGAGCAGTTTCAAAGAGAAGAGGGAAAAACTGAGACACTTACCTGCATCACAATAATGAGGTCAAAGACCAAGATGAAAGAAGCAAGAAATGCTCTGGAAACCTCATCACTGGGCAAAAATCCCCGATTCAGCTTGTCCCAGCTGATCCAGTCAGTTGTAATGACAAGTACAACCACAGAAGTCAAAGTAAAAAGAACTGTCCTGCAAGGAGAGAGACACTTATCACATTACACAGAATAATATAGATGCTGAAGAGTACACAGTACCTGGGTGGTGTTGTCTCCCAAACACCTACAGCAATGCACATTCACCAAACACAGATGAGAAAAGAAATAAAGTGCTTTCTTTCAAAGATATTAGAAAAAGTTATGATAGCATCTCTTCCAAGATTTTCCTTAAAGAATATTAAAATAACATTTGTGTAACAAATAATTATCAAGAAAATACTAAAAGTGACCTTGGTTAGTGGAGGAAGTATCCCAAAGAGAACATTGGTGTGGAGTTCTTACAGTATACATTGATTAGCTGAGGCAGCAGGCACACATGTACAAAAGCATAAAGTAGTTGTCGAAAGAGTAAGGAAGGCTTTGGCCTCTCATACTGTCCTCAGAAGAAGGGGATGATAGATGGGCAGATATAACGACTGTCCCCATGGTCTGATGAGCTCATTAAAGGAAGAGCTTCTAAACCCTAACAGTGTGGCTTCTTCTCCTACTAGGACACACATAATGAAGACTTGCAACCTACAGATCTCTTTCTGTGCTGTATCATCCATTCCTTGTTTATTGTTACCATAAAATGTTGTATAATTAATTACTCACATATTTAATGAGTATTCATTGAGTTTAAAGCATTTTATGTAATTAAAAAGTCAAATTATACTAATACAAACATCCAAAATAGATTTGAAATGAGGGTAGTGAAATTTTAATCATCCAGATATTGTCCAGAAAGTAGGACAAACCTTTGTTTTGGGGGCTATATTGTTACCTGGGGATTTTATAAAATTTTTATAAAACTTAAGAAGGAAAGAATCTGTATGCTTGAAAGCCTAAGACATTTATGAAGGAAATCCAAAAAAATAAGTGGAAAGATACCCTGTGTTCATGTATTTGAAGAATGTTGTTAAAACATCCATGTGAGACCCAAATTCATCTACAGATTCATTGCAATTCCTATAAAGATTTCAATGACATTTCTTTTCATAGAAATATAGCAACAATTCTAAAATTCACATGAAACTGTAAAAGATTGTTAATAGCTAAAGGAATTTTAAGAAAGAAGTTTGGAGGCATTACACTTACAGATTTTAAACTGTATTACAAAGTTATAATAATCAAAAAGGCAGGATATATGGAGTAATTTATAAAAATACAGGGCTCAGAAATAAATTCCTACACACATAAAATTGACTAGTGTTTGACAAGATCACCAAGAATACAAAATAGGAGAAGGATAATCTCAGTAAATGACATTGAAAAACTGAGTATCATCATGTAAAACAATGAAATAGGATCCTTACCTTATACCATATAAAATGATTAATCTGCAAAGAAATAAAGACTAACATATAAGGCCTGGCCCTCCCGAATGTTTGCTTTATTTAATATATCTCATTTATCCTATATCTAATACTCTTTGTAAATTAAGTGAGTTTATTGGTACATTTTAGGTATACATAATGATCACATTCATTATAGGGAGTTTGTACCGATGCATGATCTAACTGGGTTATTTTTCCCATTCCCCTGTCCTCCTTCAACATCTCTTCCTTTCCTTCTTTACAAAAGCTTTGTTTCCATTTTTCCTTCTTTTTGTTGTTTTTTTCTTTTTCTTCCTTCCTTTCCCCCTCTCCCCTCCTAGTTCCCTTTCTCATTTGAACATTCCTTCCTATTTCACAATACCTATTATACATTTTGGTCCTTATTTATACTTTTAATTTCTCACACCAGAGAAACAATGGGGTATTTACACACGTGTGTGTGTGTGTGTGTGATTTATTTCACTTAAAAGTATGGTCTCAAGGTGCATTCATTTATCTAGAAATGTCTCAAGACTATTCTTTATGTCTGAGTAGTATTCTGTTGTATAAAAAAAAACTACATTTTCTTTCTTTATCCATTTATCAGTTGATATGGATTTGGGCTGTATCCAAGATTTAGTTATTACAACTGTGCCCTATAAATATGAGTATATACATACTGCTGTGGAATGATGCTTTTCTTTTGGGAAGATACCAAGAAGGGGAATAGCTGAGTCTAATGGAACCTTTAATCCTAGTTATTTGAGGGATCTCCCCTCTGATTTCCAAAGTGGTTGCACTCATCTACATTCCCATCAACAGTGGATAAAAGGTCCTTTTCCACCACAGCCCCACCAGCATTTGTTTTTGGTCGATTTCTTGATAATAATAGCCACTCTTTCTAGAGTGAGATGGAGTGTCAGCGTTGTTTTCATTTGCATTTCTCAAATGACCAGTGACGGTTGAACACTTTTTCATAAATTTATTTGTTGTTTCTACTTCATCTGAGAAGTGTCTATTCATTTCAGAATCCCATATTTGGACTGGGTGTTTAAATTTGTGGGGGGGTTCTTTTTTTAGTTTTTTACATATTCTAGATAGTTCTATATAGTAGTCTTTTTTCTGAGGAACAGCTGGCAAAAAAGTTTTACCACTCCACTGGCTCTTCACTGTGTTGGTAGTTTCTCTTACTGTGCAAAAACTTTTTAATAAGATGAGATACCAGAACAGGGATTTATCTCAGCAGCACAAGTACCTGCCAGGCAGGTGCAGGGTTGTGAGTTTGATTCCCAGTACAAAAAAAAAAATCCCTGTTGATTCTTTGTGATAGTTCTATGCAACTGGGGTTTTATTCATAAACCCCAGGGGTTTTTGCCTACACCAATATCTTTAAGAGTTTTACATACTCTGTCACAATATGATCATCACAATAGATACAGATAAAGCATTTGACAAAGTCCAACATCCATTCATGACTAAAAACAACAGAAGATTGGAAGATATTGTCTTTATCTTAATCTGATAAAAGCCATCTATGACACACTAACATTTAACATTATGCTAAAGGGACAAAGCCTGGAAGCTTTCACTCTAAAATCAGAAGCAAAACAAAGATATCCACTGCCACCACTCTTATTCAATGTAATTCTGGACACATTAGCCAGAGCAATTAGATAAGAGAAAGAAATAAAAGGAGGAAGAATAAGAAAGGAAGAAGTTAAATTATCCAATATATAATATGCTTAAGAGATCTTTGCAAGTGTTCTTCTGGCTTTATTATTACTTCTCTTTTGACAAAGGATAGTGCTACAGATCTCAAGAAACAGTTACTAGTAACATTTTATTACTCCAAAGGGAAATTAAAGGAAGTATTTGCTAGTATTTAATATTTAATACTACAAAAGGAATAAAAATGGCAAACATTAAATATGCATGCATATATTTCAGAAAAAGAATCCTAAAAACAAAATCTCAAGAGATTGAAAAAAAGTAACTGAAGAACTAATACATTTATTGATCATACTATATCTAAAATCCTGCTCAATGTTAGATCAATCCATTGATCAATAATTTAGTACACTGAAAATTCAGTCAAAACCTCCAGTTTAAGAGTCAAGACTCGGTATGGTTAACCACAACAGTCTCTTTTATGTGAAGCTGCCACAAAGGAAATAGTAAATAATAGCACATTACTGTCTTCACTATATGACACTTTTGATATGTCAGACACTGGTATGAGTCACACAAGTTAACATTTATAATCTTGGCCAAAACTGTATGATCATCACCCCAAATATAAAAGTATAGAAATTGAGTCATAGAAGGTTAAATAACAAAGCTATTACAACAAAGACTTTATCAGTTACAGAGAACATAAGATAGAGGGGAGAGAAGGTGTCAAGCATGCCTGACCCAGGGCAGTTTGTGCCATAATCACTGCCCTGCACAGCCCCCACAGGAAGCATTTGAATATTAACTCCCCTGTTATGATGCTTCTACCTAGGATGTAATTGGTCTTCTTTTTTCATTACACTATTGGAAAATATTTTCCCAAGTACTTCTCATTTAAAAATAGAAGACAGAGACAGACACTGGCAGGAAACAGTTAAAACAGTTTTGTGGCAATGAAATTGGAACTTCGTGGGTACTAGTCATCTCTGCAGCATCCTTGGGAATTATTTAATCAATACAGTTGAAAAGGAAGATGTTTACTCTGGACTTCTCTGAACTTGAGGAGCTGCAGCTTGTCTTTTAACTAGGATCCAATTAAATGATTATCTGGATTATTTTCCTTACAGATAGACGATAGCCAGTGCCACCCATACTGGCTCATCAGTCCCACTCTCTCTGGTTTCTGGCCACCAGCCAAATGAAAAGAACTCATGCATAATTATCAGCTTCAGTGGCTAGTCTCCTCACTTTCTTGGTTTCAAATTTCCAGTTAGCTGTATCCTTTTCCTCATTTGCTGCTATTATCTATTAAATTAATAGGATTTGGAATGTGAGACCAAGAAGGATTAACCGTTATTTCCTATTCTGGTGGTTCCCAAACTCTGAGGTAGACTCCAGGGCAAGACAGAGTTGTTGCTAAACAAGGGTCAATTTATATTTACTCTAAGTTGTTGGTTTAAACAAAAAAAAAAAGAACAAATAAATCACTTCCACAGAGGTTAGTGCACTTGCTTTTGTCATACAATCTGCCAGTGACACAACCAATGTGAAGTGTGATCTACTGACACTGAGCAAGGATTTGCCTATCATAGGTCACTTTTTCTGTTCAGCCAGAAATCTGCAGAAATTTCCCAATATTTAATCGTTTTGTCAGCTGTTAAAAATGTTCATTTTCCAATATACTCCAATAGAGACTACATATAGTGAGTAAGGGGTAACACATTTAAAGTCCAGATCACTCCTAAAACACGGCTTGATTTATAATCTTACCCTACTTTTCACCCTAAATTCTGGATTTTAAAACATGAGCTTTTGTTTTTAGTATCTAAATTTGGTTAAATTATTTTCTTTTATTCATCACTACTTTAAGGTGCTTTATTGAGCAGTCACACAGCCTGAAAGAAGGATCAAGACATGGAAGAATTGGCATCAGGTTGAATACTCCACAAGGGGCACACTCATTTAGAATTAATTACTATGCAATTTTATTACAACTAAACCAGATATCAGGAATGTGCAGAATTACCTAAGTTAAATTGAATAAGATTGCCAATATTTGACCATGTTAGCCTACTAAAAATAGCAATTTCATGTGATCAAGTATAATAAATATGCTTTTACATGGTTTAATATATTAGTCATTACTGTATTTTCATTCTGAAATGCTGATAATCTTTGATTCTAGTCATGAATATCATATTTCTTTCTGATTGTGCTACGGAAAGTGAAAAACAATTATTCTTTCTATAATACTCATGTTAAAATGTTGGAACTCAACCAAAAGAAGTCAGATAATATTTCATAGTTTCTCACTGAAAAATAAAACTAAACTCTTTTTAAAATGGGAAGTTTAAGGTTACCCTGGTAAAAGGATGGAGGAACAGAAATGAAGTGTTGTGTTTCAAAGTGCTAAATATATAGTTAAAATGTGGCATGATAATGAAACTTAGAATGATTTCATATCATAATTTCTAACCATATCATATATAAGAAATTAAATAAAACAATCATGCATAAGCAGAACACTTTCACTTTTTACTGCAAAACCAAGAGCCAGTTCAACCACATAGTTCCCCTTAGAACACTAAGTACCAGCACACTGAAGTCACAGATGGCCATGAGAGGCTGCCAACGCTTTTCATTTTGCTTGTTTTAATTATCAATGTTGCCACTGCAACTTTGCAAGAAAAATAATCACCATTTGTGTCTTCAAACTAGCCTCTCCCAAACATGTGGCTTTGCTCAGCTCTGCAGCCCAGCTGGTGATGTCAAGGTTGCTCCTGAGAAACAGTGACGTTTTCGGTCTCTAACTCTTGAGATCAGGAAGTACCAGGGGAGGACAAAGGTAATGTTTGCCAAGTGACCTATCACAAAAAGCAGAGCCTATCCATATGGCTTTCATTAGGTAAAAGCTTTTGCCAGTTATTAGACAACCTGAACACATTTCATTAAGATAAGACCCCTGAGAAAGGAGATGCAGTTACCAACTCATCTCATTTGTGGCTCCATTGGGATCTGAAGACTGTAAAGGAAATTATTAGAATCTAATGTTGTCTATTAAACCACACATTGATGTGTTATTTATCTTTATATCTTTCAATTTCTTCACCAAAAGAAGTGTCCTGAACACAGCAGGAACTCAAACAGCACTGAACAAACTGAAATGAGGAGATAACTTAGTAACTCGTGTTCCTGAAAGGCCCTAGGAGAGATGACTGAAAAGTCACCTCTGGGTTTCAGCAGTTAGTCACACAGATTATAATTTATATAGTGTTCTGTATTCTAGTCTAAGTAAATAATACTGCTGTTGTGCCTAAACGAGATAACCTTGTGAGACCCTGGGTGTTGGCACCTTGATATAAGAAGTGACAAATGTTATGATCATATTTCTTTTAGTGGCTTGAATTCTTCCACCCACAACTAAGTGATGCAAGTTGTTTTTCAGAGTCATTTAAAGTTACTTATGGGTGTAGGATGCAGTTAGTCTTGGTTAGAAGGAATCATTCTACTCTCTTTATGTTTTACATTTTTAACTACAAAATAAAATGTATGTGTCAGGAAAAAATAATACCTATTAGACTGCAAAATTCTTAGGATGTGGACTGTTTCATTTTACCGCTGCTTAGCAATGACTGGCACTTCAGTGATGCTTAACAAATACTTAAATGGATAAATTCAACTGTCTATCCTGGGGTAGAAAATGCTCATCCCTCTACCTCACCAGACACAGATGCTAATGTGATTTAGGGTACTTCCTCCCATGTTTACAGAGTGAAGGCCCATGTAATGCAAAATTATGTTAGATGGCTTGAATGGGCATGTTAGCCCTAATGTATCTCTCAGCAAATCACGAGCCCAGTGTTTCTGCCTTGGGGATTGCTTCGTACATGAAAAATAACTCATCAATTCAACAGAAAAAAACAAGACATACTCTCCTAATCATTTCCCTATACAAAATATTACTACTAAAAAAGTAATAATAATAATAATAATCATAATCATAATAATATAGGACTACAGTGATTAAGGATAATTCCAGGAATAACTCCATTCTCGTTTAATGAAAATGAAATAATAGCTATGACACTCTTTCATTTACTTGTTCTTCTATTTTTTGGATTTTTGAGACAGGGGCTGGCTGTGTAGTTCAGGCTGGCCTTGAATTCATTATGTATCGCAGGCTGGTCTCAGATTTGTGACACTCTTTCTGCCTTGGACTCCAGAATTCTGGGATTACAGGCATGCAGTACCACATCCTTTTTCTGAATATAACCTTGACTCTTAAAAATCCAAAGTAGAAATTTTCAACTAAACAAAATTGTATGTATTTTGTATTGTTAAATTTGCTTTAAAAAAAAAAAGAAACTCTAAAATTCTAGTTTTCAGGCATGGGAGTCAAGACACTGTTCTATTTCATTTTAGATGTAAGATAAATTTATATGTGGGTTAAAGAAAAAGGCTCTCATAATATTTTATGAGTTTAGTAAAACCAAAATATTTATATAAATCAAAAGCAAAGACAAAAGTATGTTTGAAGTTTCATCTCAAACCTCTTGAAGTAAATATATTTTCAGGAGTTTTTCCATCAAAACATATTTTTGTAACTCCCCAAAAGTACCCCGACCAGATAGAAACTCTGTCGTGACCATGGACAGATGATACAGTGGACAGAAAAGTAGATATTATAAAATACAATTTTGCTATGAAAAGCTTTATGCAATAGGGACAGAAACAATCCTTAAAATTATGCAAAATAGTGAAAGTAATGTTGTATCATATCTCAATAAAGGATAAAAAACTAGGTTTCATAGAAGACATATATTACTCTTAAGTACTAAGTGGTAAGGGCTATTTTACTCAAAGGATTTTAAATAACACTTACACTTTATATTTTGAGATATATTTTGGGTTCTTTGGAAAAATATGGGACAAACTTGGAAAAATACTACTTTATTGAAAAATCAGAGAAGAGCATGCTGGAACAACTTATCAGGGGATCAATTTATAAATTTGATATAATTTAGAATTGATTTCTGACATTTTAGAGCTAGATCATCAACCTTGCCTGGTAAATTCATCAGAGAATTTTGAAGTTATATAAAGTGAAATTTCACAAAGATTTAGAAAGCCTTTTGATAGAAAATGTTATTTCAGTTAGTATGAAAGACTGGAAAGTAGGATTTTTTTCTTAATATGAAAGTCATGCTGTCCAAAAGCACAGAGTGCTAAAGAAATGTTTATTGAACATCTATCATGCCAAAGACAGATAACTAGTTTGTGGAGACACAGGAATGATTTCAACCCTTAAGGACCTTGGCACCAATTGAAGAATACCAATGATACATATGCAATCATACTCAAAATTAGTAGGTAAAACCCTACTAATTAGGTAAAAATCATGATGCTGAGAAGCTTTTTAAGAGTAATTTATCTTCATTCAGAGCATCTGGGAAATTAAATTATACATAAAGGATGGGTGAATTTCTACAATACAATGGATGCTGAAGGTAGAAAGAGAAATTTGCAGAGATACAGAAATTGTAGTTGGATGGGTAGTGACACATGAAGGAAGAATGGCAGGTGTGTCCAAAGTTACCAGACTGTGCAACTAAAAGGACTGTGAAGCCACTAAATGAAGTGAGTAATATGAAAGGAAGCAGAAATAAATTTGGTTTTAAACCCATTGTTGAGTGTAGGCTGGAGACTGCATTTACAAAGGAATTAACAAGTCAGTAGCACATAGAAATCTGAACCAAGGAAAGGTCAAACAACTGAATTTAAATCACTCAAAAACTAGTCATTGTTAAAGACACCAAAAGGGTTGAAAATTTCAAGTTAAAACAGAAATAAAAGAAAAAGTATACTGGGCAATGATATACAGAATCTTGAAGATTACTGCTTCTTAGGGTAGAACTGGGGAAGGATAAAGACTAGGTGTGACCTGAGACGTATAAGGAGATGCAGAAGAAAGCAGTATAGATGTTCCTTGACTAATGATGGGATTACATTCTCTTAAAGCCTAGATGAAAAATGCATTTAATTTAATGTGTTAATCTACCAAACCCCAGGGGTTGCCAACACGGTATTACCGCCTGTTGCGAGTGGGTGGCACATACTTGCAACTGCATGCTGGTCAGCAGCTACGGCTCCCTTCTGCCACCAGCATCATGAGAGACCCTATCATACTGCACATCACTAGATGGAAAAAGAGGTACAACTTCAATTAATGTGCATCCCTTGCACATTAGCACAGAGTAGAAAAGTAAGTCAAATCTTCACAAGTCAGAGACTGTTTATATTACTGTAGATAGAGAAGAGAATTTGAAAACTAAACTGGTGAACCATAACTCCAAAACTACACAAAGGTTTTATAAAATAAAGATTAAAGATTAAACAATATTTAACACATAGTCTTTAACACAAAGCTGCTTTAAAACTTGCAAATTTGGATGCATAGTTTCAGACACTTTTTCTGTAAGCTCAAATACAGGCTTAATTTACTCCTGGGCTTTTTCTGTAAACTCAAATACAGGCTTAAATTACTCTATTGGCAAAGGGAAAAAATAATTGAGGAAATTATTTGGTAATTCATTTTAAAATAATTTGGCTGCAACTGGACAACTAATTGACAGTTTAATGGGAGCTTTATCAAATATCTGAGGCAAATGTTTTTAATACATCAATTTTTCATTATGTGTACGAACAGAGAACAGCTACTTCATGTCATTTCATTTTGCTCAACCACATTTGTTAAATAGATTTTGACTCTAACTTGATCACTTCCTTATGAAGAAAAAAATAATTAGTATGTGTATTTTGAGCAGAAACTACATATTATCACAAACTCTACCCATGAGTGATTTATAACGTAATCAGGAAACAGGCTCAGTCAAAATAGGAAAAGCAAGCTATCATGTACCTAACTTTAATCAAATGGAAAGAAGATCTCCAGAAGGCACTAAAATTATTCAATGCCTTGAGGAAGAGGGAAAAAGAAGCTGGGACACAGAAACACATCATATAGAAAGACAAAATTTATAAGAAGTACACTATATTATGAGGAAGACAATAAATTTGCCTAGATACAAATGATAGATTGGATTAGGCAAAAAAGCAGGATAAAATTGTATATTTATGAATGAGTCTGTATTTCTGATGGTCTTAAAAATCTCTAAGGTAGGTTGATTTGATGCTATAGAAAAGAGTTCCTATTGATTGCTTTTTAAGTAGTATAAGAGCCTTCAAAATCTTTTCTTTGTTTTTTCTTTTTCCAGAATTAGTTCAGTTCTCAAGAGAGGAGAGAACTCAGATGGATTAAGAGTAGAAAAACAATGTTATAGGAATATATAAATGAGATATTTATATTTAAATCATACTGATACAAAAGACAAATATAAAACATACTTGGAAGGAAAGCTAATGGAACATAGAGTTAAACTTGGATAACATTTATGAACCAGGGTACCTGAGAAGAAAGATATTTTGTGAAAAAGAAATCAATAAAATAGACATTCAGATACCCTCAGAAATCTACATTTCTTGCCCCAGATTCTCTAGTTCTTTGTAGTAGGCAAAATTCTAATTCTATTATGACCTGCAATGATTTTAACCTCCTCTTCTTGAGTTTGAGTAAAACCTATGAATATGGGATATTACACCTGAAATTATATTACTTTCTATGGCAAAGAGATTTCTGCAGATTTAATTAAGATTACTAATCAGCTGACCTTATACAATCAAAATGAGTATTACCTGAGTGGGTCTAACCACCTAAGGTCTTGAAGAGTACAGAGATTTCTTTGGCTAGTCATTGTATAGAAAACTGGAGAGATTCCAAGTATGCAAAGGAGTTCTCTGTTGCTGAGATGGAGGGAACCCGAGCCCAGATGTAAGAGTATGCTAGGGACTGAGAGCAGAGATAATGAGGAATTCAGTCCTATAACTACAGGTACTGAATGCTGCCAACAACAGAAATTACTTTGAAAAAGTGTCCCAGACTCTTGTTAAGACACCCGGACCATGGCCTAACCACAGAACTCAGCCAGGTCTGGACAGACTTCTGACCTATAGAACTATAACATAATTAACGTGTGTTTTTCTAAAGACACAAAGTTTCTGATAAATTGTTACACAGAACAAAAAACTACTACAATTCTAAAAACTTGGAATTCTTGAGATACTAATTATTATTTACTGGAAGCATTTTCTAGGTGAAATACAGAGTTGAAATGCTTAGATCTTGATATTTAAGATAATAAAGATCAATTGAAAAGATTATCTATCTAAGCTGGAAAACATACCAAGACTCCAGTGAAACTTTTAATTAAAAGAAAATGCTTAGTGAATTAGGAAAGCAAATTAACTTGAAATAAAATCTGGTCCAGCGTCAACTGCATACATAATTGTAGAGGGAAAACTATGTCTTTGCCCTTTCTTAAAACTCAACAAGAAAGAATATTGCCTTCAAAGCACATCCAGGCATATCCAACTGCTTCCCTACATCCACGTGAAATTTCTCACAGTTAAATTTAACTACATTGACTCTAGAAATAGATCATTATCAGGATCTATTTCATGAAAAAAACTATTCATATATTTTAAAATTGTCAAAAGAAAGAGGGTTTCTACTAGTCATGGTTCATACTCATTATTTTGAATAGAACTTTTTAAATTTAATGTATTCCTAATTGACAAGTACATTTGTATACATTTATGGTGTACAAATAATGTTTTGATATATTTATACACTGTAGAATGTCTAAATCAAGATATTTAGGGCGGGGGACTTAGCTCAGCAGCATAAGTGCCTGCCTGGGGAAGCACAAGGTCATAAATTCAATCCCCAGTACCAAAAAAAAAAAAAAAGATATTTAAATGCACATATTACCTCATGTATTTATCTTTTTGTAGTGACCACACTTGTAATCTAATTTCAGCATCCTACATCTCACAATTAACAGCGAGAACTGTTATCACAAGAGTATTCTGGATGATGGGAAGAAACCCCCTGACACCCAGCCTCCTGGCCAGTGGAGACTCTCTTCATAAATTTTATCTTTGCCAGAAACTCGGAAGGACCACTACTACTAAGGGGAAGTTGACTGTGTGTTGGGAGGGGTGGGTGGGTGAGGAAAGCGGGGTAGTCAAAGGTGCTGCAAAAGAGTTGAAGCTTAATGTAGAACTACCTGACACTGGAGACAGAAACTATAATTAAAAGAGAAAACCATAAAAATTATGAGATTTGGCCACATGGGACAGAAGAGTAAGAACAAAGGGACATATATCCAAAGGCTCAGGTGATCTTTATTCCAAGTCATCTTTTGGAAAGGATAAAGGCCAGGAGACCGTATTTATGAAAAAAAGAAAGGCAGGTAAAGTGTGAATAAAATAGGTAGACCTCGCTTCATTAAGAGCCATGATTCTAGACAACTGATCAAGTTTAAGAACCGAAACCCCATTTGATCTTAGCACTAGTTACACTGTTCTTCAGTTTGTAAAGACTTCATTTCGTCACCTTAATTACATTGACAGTCATATTACTAGATTCCTTGGTGAACTGAAGTAAAAATACAACATACAATTTTAAAATTATTAATAGGTTTACAAATGTTGTAATCATAAACAAAATGGGAGGTAATTATAGTTCCAATGACATAACATGTAATTAACTTTAACAGGATAAAAATAAGAGAGCTGATAGAAGTTTGGAGGATGCAAAAAGAGAAGAGGTGGAGAGAATCGTGAGGCCATTATTTACAGATAGGAAATAGAAAAAATGAAACTAAGAAAATAAATAAGAACCACTGATTGCAAAGAGGACTTTGAGAAGTGTATTTGAGAGTAGTATGAGTAAACTTCTCATTTTTGATAGATTTTTGGTAATAATTACTATTTACAGTTGAAGAAAATTAGAGCAATAAAATTATTTAGGATTATGAAAACTAAGGGAACCAACTACAGGACGTTTTGAGTGTTTTGGAGAATGAGACTACAGTGGTAGTGGTTTGCTTTTAAATTTATACCTTTTGGTACTACTTGAAATGTTGTTTTTATGATGTGTATGTGTTAAACATAGAGTACTAAAATACCAAACCACTCACCTAAAAGTCATTTTAGCTTAAACATCGCACGATAGAGAAAGGAAAGAACTTGTTTCACAATTCCAGTTACCATAAAATTGGTATTATCACACAACAATCTGACATAGACAGATGAAAAAGGGATCCGAGGGCAGGAGGAGATGGGAGAGAAGAGTAGGGAAGAAGTGGTAAAAAGAAGCAAGGTGTGATATGTATTAATTTTCCACAATGAATGTATTTATTATATATCACACACATACTAGTAATAAAGTAAAAAAGGTTAAAAAATTAATATAAAATATGACCAGAGAAAAAGGCAATTTCCACATGAAATATTGCTCATTGAATGTCAAGGAACGCTGTCCTTAAACTTCAAAAACCATTAAAAATTATGGATAGAGAGTAAGAGAATGAAGAGAGGTCTGCTGACCTTTCTGCTTTTCATATATGTACTCCACCTGCCTCAGTATTCTCTGAAATATCTCCATGAACCCAACAGATTGACAAAAACAGAGAAGTATGATACTGTGAGATAATGAGGCTATGGAGCACTGTGAACAGAATGATAGGTTTTTAAATTGTGACAATTTTGGAAAACTGCCAATAATAACATAGTAAAACTGAAGACACATTATTAGTCACAAGCCACTTCTAGGTATATGTTAGAAATTCTGTTATATGTGTACCACAATATTCCATCTCCACTGATCATAACATGAAATGCTACAAATAAATATAAAACAATGAATACATAAATTATATTAATTTAAAGAAACATTTGTGGAAATGGAAAATAACTCATGAGTACATCAAAAACAGATGAATCACACAAATGCTACATGAAAAAGACAAGAAATAAAATAGTATATACATTTTTGGGACATTGAGAAATGGATAACTCAGATTATACTATTTATGCACGTATAATTGGTAAAATTATAAAGAAAACTAAGGTAATGATTATAGTAATGTATAAAAGTTATAGTTGCTCTAAGGTAGAAAGGCTATGATCTGGAAGGAAAAGATGGGAGTTTTGGGGGCCTTTATAGCGGTATATTTCTTGACATGAGCATTGAGTACTTGACAAGTAACATTCAACCAGTCTTTCTCCTCTCTCCTCTCTCTTCTCCATCTCTCCCGCATCTGTTTCAGTCTTCCATATATTTTATTGCTCAGAATTATGAAAACATTTGCCCTTCAGCTCTTCCCTGAAGAAAAGATACCATGACAGAGTAGAATCTCCCCACTCTAAACACCATGGGATTTCATTGATGAATAAGTCAAACATTTCTTTAAAAGCCTTAAAACTAGAATTTCCATTCTACCCAACTAGTCCCCTTGTAGGTATTTTCACAAAAGAGTTAAAGGCATCATATTATAGTGATATGTACATACTAACATACGTAGCAGGAAAATTCATAATAGCTATATCTTAAAAGTACTATGCATGTCCATCAACAGATAATTGAACAAAGAAAATGTGTTACTTACACACATGCACAATGGAGCACAACTCTGCCATAAAGTAGGATAAACCTGAGTCATCTGTATGAAAATGAATACACTTTGAGACCGTAATGTTAACTGAAGCAGTTTGGTAGTTAATCAAAATGTTAAATGTTAGCAAAATATCATTATTCTTTTTTCTTAAGTCAAAAAGTGGAAACAACCTAAATATCTACCAATTTATGAATCAGTAAGTAAAATTTTTTTATTTATGTAATGAAATATATTATTTGTCAATAAAAATGAACCTGATAAGTACTACAACATGACATACCATGGACAAACCTCAAAAGCATATGCTAAATGAAAGAAACCAGCCATAAAAGACTATAGAATATGTAATATCATTTACATGAAATATACAGAACAAGTAAATACATAAAGACAGAACACAGATTGGTAGCTGTCAGTGCTTGGTGAAAAGGGAGAAGGGAGAAATGCTATAATAGATACAAGATATTGTTTTGGGATGATAAAAATATTTTGGAATTATGTGAGGCTGGTGATTGCACAATATTGATATGAAAGTACTAAATGTTGTATTATTATGTATTTTAAAATGGTTCATTTGATATTATGTCAACTTCACCTCACTAAAAAATATGAAAGCCATGAAAACCCATATCCTGAATTTGTTTACTTTATCTCCTTCTCCACTGCTCATGCTGTGGTCTAAACCACAGTCATAGTGCCCTTTCTCACCTGGATCACTAAGACAGAACTAGGAGCACAATTACCTCCTATAACACATACTTTCCAAAGCAGCCAAAATGACCTTCTAAACTCAAACAAGGTCATGTCATGCACTTTCTGCAGTGGTGTTTCACTGCATTTGCGATGAACCCAAAACACTAGCCTAGCTTTACACTTTTTACCCTCTCCCACGTCACCTTGTACCATTTACACTCTGCCCTTCTGCTGTCTCTAGATCTTGCCAAGCTCTGCACCACAGTGCAGTGTTTGCGTTCCTGTTCTCACTTTCCTTTGGCTGGATCTTTGTTGTACAGTGTTCAGTTTAAGCTTCAGGGAAGAGTTCTCTGAACTCACCATAAAAGCAGTCACTTACGCACGCTTTCTCATATCATCCTATTTTATTCCATAACTGCAACCTTCACAAGCTATTAGTTTTCTCTGGCTTGTTTGTTCTTCATTTGCTTATCACCCACTTTCCCCCAGAATACTTATTTTGGAATCATACTGCTTAGTTTTAATTCCAACTTTGTCATTTCTGGGACAACATACATCATCCATACATAATTCATAGGGTTGTTTTCAGACTTAAATGTGGTTCTTTGAAAAAGCTTAAAAACTTCTGTATATGATAAAAGGTTGTCATATAGGCCAGTTATTACTATTATTATTTCAGATTTCTTTAGTGAACATCTATATAAATCAGAAAATTAATTTTATGTAGTCAACAGATATCTTTATCTTTCTCTCTGTCTCTCTGTCTCTCTGTCTGTCTGTCTCTCTGTTTCTCTCTCTCTCTCTCTCTCTCTCTGTCACTCTTTCTCTCTCTGTTAGTTTGATGGCTTTAGAAAAGTGTCTGCATTGTCAGGTTCTGTGACTCTAGGGCACTTTTGGTCTCTCAGACAAATATGCTCTCTAAATCACAAGGGAAGCATGACATTATTTATTGCCTTTACAGCAATTAAAGAGACATCTCTGCTGCCTGTATGTTGTCACGGCGGTGACAAAGAGCACCACTCTTGTCTGAGGGATCTCTGAGCAGCCTTCTCAACGTCATCACCCCCCCCCATATTCTCTACTCAGAAGCACCAATTCCAGTGTCCTGAGAGTTATGCAGTCAAGAAAACAGATATCAAAGGGAATAGCACTACTGTGGGTTCACTCAAACAATGCAGGACAATGTACAGATTTGTGCTTGGTAAAAGAAGGTAAGTGACTTAAGATGAAACTTCATGAACTATTATAAAATCAAGCAGGGGAGACAGCACATTGAGAATGCATTCTAAATTTCCAGCTAGTATGAGATTTTTCAGGTAGAAAACAAAAATGAAAAACAATGATCAAATAACACAGATTTAAAAGAAAATTACTCAGAAATGGTTCCTTAACTGTCAAGAGACTCATCAAACAGGTAGTTTTACCATATTAACTGAATGTTGGTCAATGAAGACAGTCAGTGTTAGACTATTTGCTGTTATAGTGCAAACACTTTAAAAACTATGAAACTGAACTAGCAATACTTTAGAACCTAACACAGAGATTCCAATTATTGAATCAAATTGCTGTAAAACATTAAACAATTCTATTCTCTTAAAATGTTAATATGATCCTCCAGGATATAAATATGCCTTCACTGAAATAGATTATAAACTAAAAGAATATGACTTCATTACTCTACTTTGTTCTAGCAGATAAAGGAATATGTACATTTTGAATTTGTACTTCCTGGGTACTTTTCACGTACAGTAATATACTTTTCAATTATTTTTCCTTATAAAAGCATATGATAAAGAATTTCAGAGAAGGTATAGCACTGATGATGGCAGTTCAGAGACATGCCTGATTATCTCCAGGGACAGTCCTTTTAATCATATGGGATTATCTTATTTTAAAGGTATTGTATCAGAAATAGTTAAAAATAATAAATACAGAAGTGATCATGTTTTTCTAAATGATATAACATTGAATTAAATAAACAGAAAATTTACATCAAAATTTATATTATAGGTAAAAGTAACTGAATTTTGCCATATCATGAACTTTCCAAAATGAAAGTCTTATCTATTTCAAACACCAGCTTATTTAAATTGAAGTGTTAAGTTATAAATGCCATTTCTTCTCTGTGACATAGCAAAAGAAAGGAATAGCCATAAAAGGAGCAATTTCAATAAAGAAGTATTGCCCCAAAAGCGAAGGGATTAACACAAATTATGAGCATTAAACTTTTCCTTCCCTAACTTCCACTCATGAACTGCTTCATTTACTAAAATAGCAATATTAAAAATGAATTTTATGCAATGAAAATAGTAGCTTATAATATTAATTTTATGGGTATAAAATTGCATAATGCAATTTTCACTGTGGTGGCTAATTCAATATGGATGGTATTTGTATACAGTGGTAAACTTTGAACATTGGACAAAATATAGCATCTCCATTTCTTTTAAATATATGGATCTGGTATGAATGATCAGGCTGCTCTGTTTTACTGGTTCTACCACTGAGTGAGGAAAAGGATCCTGGGTCGTGTCATAACCCTCTGCTTTGATTTTCTACTTCCTGCTAAAGAAGTTTCCTTTCTGTCTCTGCATTACACATCTTCCTAAAACAAACAGGCAAATAACTTGTTTTATATGAGTATACATATGTACGCAAATGAATGTTTGGAAACTGGACATTGCACATGGACATGCACACATGGACATGCACATTTCATAAAGTGTGTACATATCAACTAAAAATTTTATGGGCTATTAATGTATTAGTATATTAAGTATACTTGGTATAAACTTATTAGTGTATTAAGTATACTCCGTAAAAACTTTTCATACTAAAAAGTTTTTTTCTCCTTATTTTTGAGGCAAAACCTAGCCTTTACATAAAGATGCTCTGTATGTCAGGAAAATCTCAGGAGAAGCTGATTCATAATCATAAGATATTATGATATTATTCATAATATTATGTGATATTATTCATAATAATAAGATATTAATCTTAATCATTTTTTAAAAGCCCACATAGATTTCATTTTAATTATAAAAACATTGGGTATTTGTATTTCATTTCATGTCATTAAAGAAAGTAATTTTCCAACTTTGAACAGAGGACATTATCTTGTAATTCATACCCAAATCAGTAGAGAATTACAATAAGACTTTTACAGGATGCAACGTAAAGCAAAAACTAATTGAGAACTTCATTGGAGGGCCTTCCTGACTGCTTTTCATTGAGTTTTACTTTAATGCTTTGTTTCAAGTTCCATTAAAAATCTGGCACACATAAAGGTTTTTCAAAGGCTCCTACTACTCCATTTACCACTAAACTAGGAAAATTACACTGGTATTCTTTAAAAATATAATGTCACAATAGCAACAGCAGGATTGCAAAACATCATAATACTTTTCATATATGTTTCTATTACTTAAATTAGACTGCTTTCTCAAGCTTTATTTTTTAATATAATTACTTCCCACAGCAATACTTTTCATAAGCATGTGTTGAACCAACATTTGTACATAAACCTTTAAATGAATACAGTTCCAAATTAGACCATCTCTTCAATATCAAAAAGCTTGCTTTTTGTTTTTCCAGGAGGAGAATGGCTCAGGATATAGTTCAATAGTAGAATACCTAGTATGTGTAAGGTGCTAGGTTCAATCCCCATAATCATACACAACACAATTAAATTGATCAGTCATTCAATCAATCAAACAAATAAAGCTTTTTGTCTAGGGATCTAGACTTTTGGTCTCATATAACCAAAGCCATGTTTTTGATGATCTTCACATAATAGTTTCCTATTTTAGATCCAATTGAATATATAAAACATTTAGTTTTGAGATAGCTAGTAATACATTTGATGTTAAATCTCATATTTATTAATTATGTGAAAATAAGAAATTCATTTGCCTTCTTTGGGCCTCAGCTTTATCTGTGAGACAGAGAACTATTCTCTCCTTCAATTGTTTATTAAGGGAATGTATAAGTTGTTCCATAAATGATCTTTTTTTTTAAATTCATGGTTTTACTTTTTTCTTGATTTTTAAAAAATTATATTTTAAGAAGGACTGAACACATAGTATTTTTTTATAACTTGTGTGTGCTTATTGTTCAAAAATATGTATAAGAAAAGACAAATCATAAAAGGCTTGAGATCCTGGTAGAAGAAGTAAGAAACTCTGTACTAGTCATAAAGTATTACCAGACTGAATATTTATAACTACAAGCAAGAATACTTTTAAAACATTTGCTAAAATTTTCTTTCTCTTTCTTAGTAAAGTTTGATTAATGTGCTTATATTAAGATTTATGCCTGTGTGCCTCTCCTCTTGCTGCTGGCTCCTCCATCCAGGTTTATTTTCCCACTGTCAAACTAGTGAGAGGTAGAGAGCTATCGGATGGCTTAACACTCAACAAAACAAGTCAAGCTTAACTCTGTCAGATATTTGTCTTTTTACGTTTTACACTCATGTAGCCTAAAGTACATGTTGCTATGGCAAATGATTGCCAAAGTAGCCAACTTTCAAATAAGATAAGTTCTGAAAAGTAATTTCATTGAACTCATACAACTTACCATCTTATAGTAAAGGAGTCTACACCTGTGGGTTTTTGTTTGCTTGTTTGTTTTGTTTTGATTGTCAAGTGACACTTTTATTGGATACTGTCTTTGGAGACTATTGAGAGCCACATGTGCACAAAGCAAAAAACAGAAGCCAAGTACTTGAGGTGGGATTCTGGGGAAAGTAACTGGCCGAATAGGAGGTCAGCAATGACTGAAGAATCCCTGAGGATGGTTATATTTTAATGGCTCCATCCTACTTGGACCCCTGAAACGCTGCAGACACATCTTCTCCTGGGGAAATTCCTTGGGTCCCTCCACATCGTGGCTCTCAGTCTCCAGGTAGACGTCTAAGAGCACGTATAGCTACTGCAGCTGGTTGGTCAAGAGCTGGTGACTGGGCCGAGAGCCACCGAGCTCTTTGTAGCACACATTGACGTCACTCTGCATGGCCTGAATGTTGTCATCATTGCTGTTGGTTTTCTCTCCTTTCCAGTTCAGACAGAGCTGGAAAATGGGTGGGACAGAGGAGTAGCCAGAGTTCAATACCACGGTAGCCTGGAGTTTGGGTTGTGCCCCCTCAGTGAGAGCCATGTAGTAGAGATGGGTGTCCCCAGCTAGTCTTGCTTCCACAATGTCCTTGGTATAATGCAATTACATATAATCTTCATGGACAATTGTCACCCACTTCACCAGGCGAGAGACAACCTTGGCAGGGAAGAGGTATTAGCGATGACTGGTAACTAGCACAATGCCGTATTCCAAAGACAAAAACTATTTGTGGAGAGCCAGCCTGGACTGCAAACCTGGACTTCAGCAGCTTCATGGTTGTTTCCTTGTGGCTGGTACTCAGCAAATTATCAACAATCACTACGTGCTGGGGTTGCTCTTTGGGGGAGTAGAGGCCTCCCAGCTTCTGTACTCACAACTAGGGATGACCTAGGGCAAGGACGTAGTCTCTCAAAGTTCAAAAGCCAACTCTATCAAACTGGTATTGATTGGCTGGATTTGGAGTTTTCTTTCCATGCTCACCAGGATACAAACAGCTCAGCACAGGGGATAGAGAGGCCCCTGCAGCGATGGGGCGATCAGCTCCATGACACTTTGGCTTTCACAGTCAGGATGCTGAAGTTCATGAGGTAATAGAAAGTCAGGTGAAGCGTGCTATCATCTTTACATTTCAAGTCAACCATGACAGACAGAGGATGTCTCTTCAGCATCTCCTTGTACTTGTCATCCTACTGGACTCCTAACGTGGGTCGCTGTTGCTTCATGGTCTTCTCCTCAGCATCTGAGTCACTCTCGTCCTCTTAGGAGTCGTCAGGAGGCTTGAACACAGCCTTTACTTCATTGACACTGCCTCCGATGGCTACGGACAAGGTCTTATCACAGGCCTGCCCATAGGCGGTGGCCTGCACAAAGAGTGTGTAGAGGGGAGGTAGCAGGTGTCTGGCTGTCTCATATTGCTTGTGATCCTGGTTAAATGGCATGAACAGGTACTCCGCACTGGGAAGGAAGCCTGCATGATGCTACCGAGCCAAGCCTGAAGGCCGCTCAGATACTCCTTTTTCACCTCAATTTTGCTGAAGATTTCTCCTTGTTGGACAGGCACTCTCAGTACTTCTTTGCCAGTGTTTTTCACTACTCCAGCTCCCAGCCTAAATGTGCCAAGGTTGGTTGGTGAGGGTCTCCCATGGTGACTTCAGTCTTGCCAATGCCTGGTGGAGCTTCCTGGTGAAACTCCTCTAAATTGACCAGATCAATTTCTTTATGCTTTGAGTTGAATTCCAGACACCTGGTGATCTCCTTCTGCAGGTGTATCACCTCATACAGCAAGTTCTGTAGCTGCAGATGAAAGGCACCTACTTTTTGCTTGACCTCATGGGTCTGATCTCTTCCTTTCTTCAACCTGATGTGAGCTAATTGGTTAAGTTTCTTTAGAATCTTAGCTCTGTGCATTCTGTGATTTCAATTTCAGTTTCAGTTGCCACATCCTTACCACCTCTGCTCTTCAGGTCTTGGATTTCAGACATTTGCCTCTGTAGCTCCTGGCATGTGTACTTGCACAGCTCATGTCTCTGCCAGGGTCCTACAGATCCACCTTGGCCTCCTCACTGTAGTATTTACCTTCCTTCCTAGTGTCTGATCAATTTCACTTTCCTTCAACTGGAGTTCCATCACTGAGATCACTTTGGGTTTCTGTTTTTTGCTTGATTCTGATGACTTGATGGCTCCTCACCTCACAGCTGGGTGAACTCTACACCTGTGTTCTTAATACCAAAGACAGCATCTGAGGAAAGATGTCCACCTTACTAGAAGACAAGTCAAAAAATCACAAGTGAATGTACAGAGCACCATCTTATAGAATGACCTTTGAAAGTGCAGTGGTAACAGAAAACTGGTAGGGAGCCATGCTTTCTCAGCTTTCTCTAACCAACAGATATCTTCAGGAACGACTCTTCTGGAGTCCAAGAAAGGTCTTTTGTATGGAAAAGCTACGTGCCACAGAAGGGGACTGGTGCTACTATGTGTCCCTTCCCTGGCCTGGGAGCAGTAGGGAAGTTGTCTAGGGCTGATTGTGGCCCAGTAAAACAAGTCAGTGTGACCAAGTTGAAGATCGTCAAATGTCATTGCACTTCTTTAACAATTTTCTTGGTGTTTTTCTAAAAAAGAAGAAATGGTTTTTTTCAAACCAATATTATCCCATAAACTTACATGCTTCAATCTTCAACTCATCAAATATCAGTAGTGTTACAATGTGGGCCAGCTTACAATGTCATAATAAATTTTTAGTAACATTTCATTCCATGTGCTTTTTTCCTGTAATTTAAAGAAAGTGTTTTAATTTAAAATAGGTGATGCTATTTCTTTTGAAGATCACTATGATTATTTACTCATCATAGTAAGTGCAGAAATATTCAGACAAAGGGTCAATCTCAGGGGATGCCATGAGGTAGCTGGACAGAAAGAGAAGCCTTGGTTCTAGCAACTCACAAGCTTTTTATGAAACCTCACTCATCCACTCAAGTAGCTTTGTAGTATTTATATTAGGCAAAATGTTTAGCCATCAGAGACTCAGATTCTCCAATTTAAAAAATGGAGTGGTAATAATTACTTCATGATGTGATACAATGATATTGGCAAGTAATATGGCTTATGTTATTTATTCGGCACACTGTAGGGTCTCACAATGAAGACTGTACATAACTAGAAAATTTAGACTAAGAACTGCCACCTCAGTCGGACACTGCTTAAGCCACTCAAGAGCTACTTCACCCCTACATAGCCCAGTAATGTAAATAACAATGGCTTGGTAAGTGCTATGAGGACAACAGAGCAAGAATAAGAAAAACGCAGAATATTTTTAGGTCAATGTATGGAACACAGAAATAAAATACAAACTACCAACCTGAGCCTCATAGGTAAACTTTAATTTTCTAGTAAGGACATTAAAAAAATAAAAATAGAAAGATAACAATTTTAATAACATTTTAATCCAATGTATCCAAATTATTATAATTACAATAACATGTAAAATTCTGAATTTGACATGTTACATTCTTACTGAATTCTAGACTGTGTTCTGTGCATGGGACATTGCACTTCTCAATCAGATATAATTCAAACACTCAAGGGCCACACGTAGCTAGTGGTTCCTGTACTAGAAAATGCAGATGAATAAAGTACCTAGATGAATAATCAGAGTTTATCAATATTCATCTCAATATTCCAGCAGGCTATCAACACAGACAAAACTACTTATTTGCTAATTCTGTAAATTTTAAATGTGATTCTCAAAGAAATCTGTCTTCTTCATTGAGATGCCTTAAAGAAACACTGACTATTGAATTGTGAAAAGCTTTCTAAGGTAAAAAGTAATTACAAATGTTTTGAACTCATCTTTAATGTTTCTTCAAAAGAGTTTGAATAAATATAGAATCTTTCATCTAACAAGGTTGATTTTTCTCTTATAAGAATTTAAATAAAAGAAACGTCAAAACACTCTAATCTTTTTTTCCCCTGGTGATGCTTTAATGTTAAAAATATTTCCCTAGAATATACACCATATGTCATTAGGAAACTAGAAAAAAATTGTAAGTGAATGAAACTTCATAATCAGTCATATGAGCTACAAGTCTCTTAAATTCTTGAAAGAAATAGAACAGTTATTATTCAATGAGGCCATGTCTGCTCATGTTTTACAGACAGTAATTGCTTGCGGTAATAAGAACTCATGTCAAAGCAAAAATATAAACACACATCTGCTAAAACATAGTGAAATGAATAGAAAGGTACCTTTAAACTTTGAAAGGTTTTGTGCTGTCTTGCATCAAATTTTGTGTCACATATGCATTTTGTTTATACAAATGCCTACATATTGTTTTGGTTCCCACTAAGTTGAATTTAAAATAAGTCAAGACATAGAAATTCCTAGGGAAAAATAATTAAGTCTCAATCATGAAAAAAGGTGATACTCAAACTGTGGTCAATCTTTCTAGACAAGCAGTAAATATTAATAATCTCCAGGTTTTCACAACTTGTTTGTTTAAAAGATATCAGATTCAAATTATTCTAAAGAAGACATAAAAGTTAACAGTTATGAAAGATTATGGTAGGAATAATTCTAGATCAACCCCAAAATATATGTGCGTGTATGTGTGGATATAAAATTTTAAAACAAAAGCACCATATTTTCTCATTAATTTCTTCCTTATAGTATTTCTGTTGTTCTGCAAAGAAAATATGAAAGAAGTATCTCCTACATGATGTTTGATTTCAGGGCGTAAAGGCAGAAACAACGCTATCAAGTAGGAGTAGCTGTCTTGGTTATAGCATGCCCAAAACAGCAGCGTACAATGAAATCTATAAGGTAATTTATCCTCGGTTGACAGAAATTCTGATCAGAAGGCAAGTTTTATGTAAAAGTGAAATTTGAAAACAGACATTTGTAGCAAATATTGTTCCAGCCACAGCTAACAGTTAAGGGTATCAGGCTAAGTCCAGCCACTAGTGGAAATGGCTGAAAGCACTAGATACTGTGTGGAGACCTGGATGGAACGTCAGTCCCCAAAAGGAATGGGAAAGACAAAATCGAATGTAGTTGTAGAAATCTACTCACAGAGTTTGTGTCAACATCACAAGAGGGCAGGAAAGCTCAGCAGTGCACACACGGGTGGAAGAGAAGGGCTCAGTTCAGGGATGAGACGCTGAGCCCAGAGCATCAAGACTATTACTAGGATAGCATGAGAAGAAAGCTTTTCCTCCGAGTATGCAAGTTCTGGTTTTCTTCTTTTTTCACGTGATGTAATCTCTGCCTTGACCTACCCCATGGGCTCTCTGAGAAACTGATGAAGTCACATGCATAAACATCAATATAAAGAAAATAGTGCATAAGTCCTTTATTCCTTTGTGTGAGAAAGGGTGACCTAGCAGGGATGGGGCTCAGCTCCCAGAAGCAGCAGGGACCCCATCATAAACTGGAAAAAGGAAGGCTCTGAACAACACTGGGTATAAATAACGTCTACGTTACAAAATCTTTTTTAGAAAAATACTTAAAACCAAGAAAACTATTACCATATATTGGAATTAGCAAAGCAATAACTTGTAGGAACAATTCTGCATTTTTAAAAATGATGAAATAGGGGCTGGGGATTTAGCTCAGTGGCATAAGTGCCTGCCTGGGAAGTGCGAGGTCGTGAGTTTGATCCCCGATACCAAAAAAGAAAAAAAAAAGATGAAATTGTAAATACTTTTGATTTTAAAAATAAGAACATTTCTATGATCATGCTAAATAATGCTATTCTCTGAAACAGAAATCAGGTTAAATAAATGCCCATGTCATGACACTCTTTAAAACTGTATTTGTAAAATCTTTGGACAGATTGTGATGTCATAGTAAATTCTAATTCATTATATTATTACTATAACTTTCAGTGGAAAGTCCAAGAATACACAGTAAACTAAAGCAATGAAATTCCACATTGTATAAATCTACATCTAAATTCTCATAAAATACCCATATATTATTTATAAGAGTAATTTCATCTTTTTTATTCTGATCAAATCATAAATAATGAGATGAAAGTTGAAGTGGAACTTAGTTTTATTGAAATATATAATTGCATAACTTTTCCTTTCAGGGCCAGGGATTTAGCTCAGTGGCTTAAGCGCCTGGCCGGCAAGCGTGAGGTCATGAGTTTGATCCCCAGTACCAAAAAAAAAAAAAAAAAAAAAAAAAGAGAGTGAACTGGGTCTAGCCCGGGGAGACCAGGCATCCAGTTCCTTTGCCTTCATAACTTTTCCTTTCTTCTCATTTCAAAGGTCAAAACATGACATTTTGTGTCCACATTCAATGCAATAAGTAGTTAAAGTGTAATCATGAGTTCCTTATATCTGACCACTAGAGATTTAAATACTGTCAACTGTATGTAGCCACAATAAAAATGCAGAAATGAAATAA